>JAVFBW010129476.1:0-13941 GCA_034783835.1 Mopalia ciliata
AGTTAAGGGTTTAATGATTGATGAAGATATCTTTCCTTAGATCAGATGTTGTTACAGTGGCTGAGTTAAGGGTTTAAAGATTGATGAAGTTATCCTTCCTTAGATCAGATGTTGTTACAGTGGCTGAGTTAAGGGTTTAATGATTGATGAAGTTATCTTTCCTTAGATCAGATATTGTTACAGTGGCTGAGTTAAGGGTTTAATGATTGATGAAGATATCTTTCCTTAGATCAGATGTTGTTACAGTGGCTGAGTTAAGGGTTTAATGATTGATGAAGTTATCTTTCCTCAGGTCAGATGTTGTTACAGTGGCTTAGTTCTGGGTTCAGTGGGGATCATTATCTTCAAAAGAAAATCTCTCGCTATGACATGAAGGTGTTAACAACACAGTTCTGTACATACCTGTCTGCAGCCAATGTGGTCAAACAACTTGATGACAGGGAAGGAGAAGGGCCACTTTTTAAGGTAAGAATTCAAAACTTTTCAGGAATGAAAAAAGCATTTAGAAAATCAATTTTACTGACCTGACTATTTTATTTAGTTGTTAAGCGAAAGTATCTTTGGAAAATCTGACATGTTTTTATTCACCAAAGGATATGAGCCATTGAGCTTACAGTAGAAAGAGGTGTTTGTCATTGGTATATTACTAATGCAGTCAATAAATAATGGTTCACAAAATTCATTCATCACTGTTTTAGGTTTGTTTGTTTGATTGGTGTTTAACTCAAGGACACTGTTTTAGGTGCCGGTAGGTGCTATTGACGATTAAATACTTGTAAGGTGTAATTGATTAAACACTTGGTAGGTGTTGAACACTCTGTCTGATGGCATTTCATAGCTAATATAGGTAGGGTTTATGGGTTTATCGTCATTCAAGATCATACAAGCTAACATGGCCCATTTACATTCTTGATAACAATAGATAAATTTAAGACAAAAAAACACTTAGACAAATTACAAACAAGTTATGAACAATTGTTATATAGGACCCTTTCTTAAAATATATACAATATTAAATGAATATACAAATATATAAAAGGAATATTAGCGGATATTTATTTAGGGGATGTTTAATTACAAATTTATTTTAAATATATATATAAAGTTACTATCACTCCATAAGATTAGGAAGACAGTAGATAAATAAATAAAATATTATCATACAGTGTGAATCATTGTATTTTCAGTGAATCATTGTGTTTTCAGTGAATTATTGTCTTTTCAATGAAAAACTATCCTTTTTGTGAATCATTGTCTTTTCAGTGAATCATTGTATTTTCAGAGAATCATTGTCTTTTCAATGAAAAATTTTCTTTTCAGTGAAGCATCGTCTTTTCCATGAATCATTGTCTTTTCAGTGAATCATTAATCTTTTCAATGAATCATTGTCTTTTCCGTGAATCATTGTCTTTTCAGTGAATCATTGCCTTTTCAGTGAATCATTGTCTTTTCAGTTAATCATTGTCTTTTCAGTTAATCATTGTCTTTTCAGTGAATCATTGTCTGTTCAATGAATCATTGTCTTTTCAATGAATCACTGTCTTTTCAATGAATCATTGTCTTTTCAGATAATCATTGTCTTTTCAGAGAATAATTGTCTTTTCAGTGAATCATTGTCCTATCAGTGAATCATTGTCTTTTCAGTGAATCATTGTCTTTTCAGTGAATCATTGTCCTATCAGTGAATCATTGTCTTTTCAGTGAATCATCGTCTTTTCAGTGAATCATCGTCTTTTCAGTGAATTATTGTCTTTTCAGTGAATCATTGTCTTTTCAGTGAATTATTGTGACTTGGTGAAATGATGTATTTTCAGTGAATTATTGTCTTTACAGTGAATCATCATCGTTTCAGTGAGTCATTGTCTTTTCAGGGAATCATTGTATTTTCAGTGAACCATTGACTTTTCAGTGAATCATTGTTTTTTTTCCAAAACAATGCAGACTTAAGCCCTTTCATGCCCTGTGCAGTGTGTGATCTTAGTGATCTACACACCAACCAGTATTAAATCTATTGCACAAACTCCACACCGTATGGCTTAAAGTTGAAGTATACTAAATCTCCTTACCCTTTGTGGTGCATATGTTGATTGATGACCATAAGTCACTCCATTTTCAAATAAATAAATGAATGATAAAACCGAATGAATCACTAGAGTCTGCCATGCATTAAAAAATAGTGAATGAATTATGTCGAGCACAGTCAGCCTGGTATCATTATTAAACAGTAAATCGTAGCCATTGGTAGGAACTAAGTTATCCATCCCATCTATACTAAGAGATTTGTAATTTATTTGGTTTGTTAACTGTCATTTTGGTAAATGTTACCACTAACTACAAAAACTGCAATAAATAGTCTAAACTTTTACTGAAGGGACTTATATAATTTTATAAGAATGAGTAAAATGCAAATTTGCTTATTTGCGGATATTGAAAATGTCGATCATTTACCAGGCTTCATCCCCAGAGAGAGCTGATTTCAGTAAATTTCAGATTGAAAGAATGCTGTTCTATTAATCAGAGGGTTTATGTTATACAAGTGGCACAGGCAGATTGTCCAATTATTGTAGGCTGTAGAGTTAATTAGTGTTCACCAGTTTACTGGTCTCTGGTTATGAGGGTGGACTGTGGGACTGTCATCCTGGGCCTGAGCACATGGCGTGCAGAAATATCTTACAATATGTGAAATCATCGTGGCTTAAACAGTGTTGCTGTTAAAGTGAGAAATGCTAAGAGAGTTCTATACTGTTGATGAAATATCCCTGGGTCTTTTAATACATTGGTGTTAAAACTCAACAGGCGGCATATTTGAATAGTTATGAAAATTGCCTAGAAACTCTGGTCACTTGTGGAATATCGGAGTACGTTAAATTATGAGGGATGAATACACTTTTTTTTTCTCTGTTATGATGCAAGTTATGCCAAGTTTACATTTGATCTGATAATTTTGTGCATTTTGTTTACTGGGTTTGGATTCGGATATCATTGGAAAAAACTTCATTAAGCAATCCTGAAAATTGACTGGGACTTTTATATGAACATCATCTACAGTTCATGTGTTTACTGACATCCAGCTTTGAGCTAAAAACAAAGAGGCGTTTAGTACTCAGAGTCAGCTAATAAGAAAAGGGACACATACCAAAGGGGTGTCAAATTTCACAATGGAATCTAATAGAAATGTACAGCTAGTGTCAATTACTCGTCCATTACAATGGAAGGAGGTAACCAGCCAAATGCAGGAGGCATCAGAAAAACCCAAATCTCCTGAAAAAACGCCTGTTTCTTCCCCATTAAGGAAAACATTTTCCCCCAAGATGAAACCAAGCTCTGTAAGTTTGAAAGTCTAATTATAAAGTTTTGATTTATATGTAATCTTCTTCACATGTTAACATATATGTACAATAGTGGGCTAGGACATGAGAATACAGCCACTTTCTATTGTTATTGAATATTATAGCCAATTTAAGAATTGCTGCTTCTGATTAATTAAATTAGCCATGACATATTAAACTTGTGTCCAGTGGTATTGCCTACCCACGTAGTAATCTAATTTATTTTTGTCATTGGGGGTAATGCCCATATTCAGATCTGGACATAAATGTAGTCTCACTAATTATCTTCCAATCTATTTTTTAATCTATTTAATAAGTAAAATATTTAAAAGATTAATGACTTACCGGGTAGTTATTTTGATGAGCATAACATTATTTCTGAAAATCAATTTGGATTTTATCTGATTATTTAAAGTGGTCCACTGAATGGGGCAACAAGACAAGATAAAACGGGCTAAGAATGGAACAAATATATATTGTGTTGACCTTTATGGGCCTATCAATGGCTTTTGGTACTGTAAACCTATATACTATGGTATCAGATGGGGCACATTGGACTGGTCAACTAGCTATTTATTGTTCAGAAATCAGTCTACTGCATTTTCTGGTGAATACCAAGAAGCCTTTCCTATATCATGTGGTGTGACTCAAGGTTCTATTATGGACCCTGTATTGTTTTAATTAATGACATTTCCATTGTTTGAAATGAAAAAGATTGGAATTTGACAAATATATCAATTTGGTCTTTTATCAAATAAATTGTCTATCAGATGGAAAACATATTGGTATGGATAACCACTTCTTAGTTAATAAATTATCATCAAACGTAAAGAACACTAATACCATTTTTATCAAGCCTAGCAGGACTACAGTTGATAATCACAAAACTCCTGCCGTAACTGTGATATACTTATTCAAAGTGTCGATTCATTTAAGTTTTTTTTCATATATTTATTAACATCACATTCCATTGGAAAGCTCCTATTCAACGAAAAAGTGAAAAATTTCTCCTAATATTGATGTTATTGATCAAGCACCTTCTTAATATGAAAATGCTTTTAATTCTATTCCACTCCTTGGTTTTTCCATAATTATCATATTGTGAATTTAGCTTAGGGTAGCGAGTGCGCTTCCTAAGCTGAACCTGCTTCGATTTACCGTTCACATGATGGAGTCCACCTGTCGACCATCAGCTATATGAGCAAGTCACATGTTGTGGCTCCGCCAATCACGAGGGTGGTTTTTACCAGGTAGCCTCCCGGTTAAACACCAATCAAACAAACAAACAAACAAAACATAGTGTGATATAATCCAGGGAAATACATTTAAGCTCTACCTGATGTGTCTCATCATTATCATTAAAAAAGGTAACAATATATGTGATGACTCAAAGCGGAAGACACCATATCTACTGATTATTGCCACTAGAACAACTTTATGTCTGTCCCGTTTTATTGTTTGCGTATAAATGTGTGCACCATCCTTTAATGGTCTCAACAGTATTGAGAACAGTCGTATTTCAGTTTGTATACTCCTATTAACGGAAGTCGTCGGGCTACGGGTAGTTTGTTTGAAGAGTAGCAAAGCAGTTTTTACTTAAACACTGGAGGAAAATTAACTTTCCATCGTTATGGAATTGCTTCACATCTTGGTTGTCCTAATGTCAATTTTTGTTGGAATACACAGCCACCATATAAGTGAAATAACCTTAACACCAATCAGTCAAGCAATCAGCCAATCAATCAATCTATTTACACAAGTGACATACATCATTTATCTATTTGGAGTTAAAATGCCAAAGGTCAGGAATAAAATGGCTGTATCAGAAAAATCTATACAGTCATTATCTTTGTTTACATCTAAAACACACTGGCAGCCTGGCCTCTGGGCATAACGATTTTGAGTCCATAATTGCATTTTCCTTAAGTAAAAAGATGTTTACTTACGTCCAGCTGTCGGCCTGTATAGAGGCTTAAGATAAAAACAATACCACTTACCACAGGTTTTTCTATTTGTGAAAACACATTGGTCTTGCACTAAACTACATTCCTATTTAAAATGGGGCCATTCCAACCAAATTTCTGGTTTCCATGGCAACATAATGATACATACATATGATATAGTATACCAAATGATGTGAACACGTCTTAAACCATACCGCTTAACGAAGTGTTTTGAAATGCTTATGTGTGGTTGATACTTTATTTAAGAATTTTTATATGATTGTTTTATTCCATAATTCACTTAATGTGGAAATCTCCAGGAGTCCCCAAGCATATATCTCTTAAAATGCCACTAATTTTAAATCTAAATATGATCTAATTTAAGGGTAAGACAACTTTTTTTCAACATAAACTTATTATTTTGATTGTATATTTTCAAGGACAACCAGTTGTACTGCACTTGCAAAGAATTTTAGCATAGCCGTTGATAAGTTAATTTAAATAGCAGAACTGACATCATTGCTTGAACACCCAGTAGCTATGTCATCTAGTCATAGCTGTCTCCTGTTGTCTGAACTTGAGGATGCTTTCATATTGAGCCGAAAGTGACAGTTCTGTCCCCAAGCCAAAAAACACCCACAAACAACTGTGTGTACATATTAACCTGGTGCTAAAAAACAGATTTTTTAAAACCGCATGTCAGCTGAAAACATGCTAAAGGTATTTGTTACTCAAAGAGCTATTTTGATATGTATACAACATATTAACATAGTGCTTGGATAACCAAGCTTGTGTATACGCTGTGTTATTACAGTTGCCTTCCAATGCATCCATAAGCAAATGTCACAATGGTGAGCAACCATGTTTTGGAACAATGACGTCAGACCCAACTGTTAAATACACTAATTAACGGCTATGCTTACTCGAATGCAAGTGAGATTTAGAAGTTTGTCTTTGAAAATATGCAATAAAAATAATAAGTTTAGGTCCCTTCAAAAATGCAATACGATTTAGAATAAAAACTGTGATTGTTTTATTACTTTATTCACTTAGTGTGGAAATCTCCAAGAGTCCCCTAGTATATTTCTCTTTTTTTATGATCTAATTTACCATGCAATAAAAGTTAGAATGAAAACTGTTGGATAGTAGTTCTAATAGCCAAGCTGACTAGATTATACATCAATATTCACTTTTGCTGTGATTTCAGCCCAATTGTTTGTATTACTGGACACATACCCAGTCCCCCACGAGTACACAGATTAGTGAACCTGGTAAGCTGACCCCCCAGTGGCCTCCCACCCAACCCTACCTAGAAGAGACAAGACCAGGACTAAAATATACAGAGGCTGGTAAGCTATGGCATTCAGACAATTATACATAACATGAACTTTAAATTTTTTTTTCCAATATCTCAAAGATAGCATTTTTGTCAAAACAAATATTGTCTTTAAAATCTGTTATGGTGTTAGCAACATTTTTTATTGTATTTGTCTGGTCCCAAAAAAGGTGAAAGTTTGTATTTTAGTTGATTTTATGCTATTTCAAAAATAGTGTGTAATTTGAAACATACACTGAGATTCCACTTTAATCGGCTAGAAGCTGCAATAATTCATGATTTTTGTTGTTGTTGTTGTCAGTGTTATTAACGTAAGGGAAAGCCATGTTGTTTTGTATTACACTTGCGTTGATTCAACTGTTGTTTTTTCAAAGCTGACTATAGAGCCAAGCAAAGCAGTGTAATAGTGTAATATTTTGCCTACAAGAGACATATTAATTCTGGTCTCTTTTTAGATCATCAGACGGCTATGGTTGGATTAAGACATGACTACAGGGATGAAGTGGACAAACTACAGGTCTGGGTGTAAAGTTAGAAGAAGCAAAAGCCTTACTGAATTATGATCATCATTTTTGATATGCAGGGTTTTGTCGGATTTGGAAAGTTTTGGAAAATTTTTGAATTTTTATAATGGGTTTTCCAGATCCATTCAAATCATATATTTTTGTCAAGGAAAATAGAAAAGTTATGTGAATATATTTGGTTGATGTCAAAATTAATGTCACATGTAAAAACGTCATCTCATCCTCTCAACAATTGGTACAGTTTTTTCAGTCATAGCAACAGCAGTGAAACTGAATGATTGCTTGGTAAATTGCCTTGAAAGAAAGGTTTAAAATCTCATTTGTCTAATATTTTTCTGAAGCAAAGATTCTTCATGAATACTGACCTAGGGTCTAGATTCTTCACGAACTGGTGAGATTCTAAACTAGTTTGCCAGCAAAGATTACAAATTGCAAAAACTGCAAAAATCAAGCAAAAAGTATATTTTAATATTTTCGTTTTATTTTTTAGTCATTGGGGGTGTGAATGGATTCATTATATTTGTTTTTTAGCCTTACTGACATTGAATAGTAAATAGAGAAGTTAATGCTGATTTTTATATATTCACATTTTGCATATGTCAAATATTTATGTGTTTTTGCGGACCTTTAAAACGCGAAGGAGGGAGACTCTCATGAGCTATGATCTATAGTAATGTGCATTGACGACTGTCATGCTCACCAGTTTTCCTGACTCTTTACGGAAACAGACAAATGAGAACAATACTGAGTACCTGATTTTATGTGGATTGGGCCTGAATAAAGTTGAGCTTCATATCCCTGTATATTGTTATCCCAGATCCGACTAAAGCTATAAGATTTTTTTTTTTTTTCCATATAGAGATCCATTTCTTATGAAACTAATGAGTGAACAATTTTAAACCTACTCTAAATCAAACAGTGGGAGTTTTTATCTTACTACCCTTTTCTTTGCCTAGGATTAAAATCAATTCCCATACTACAATATTGTTGACATATACATGCAGAAAGGATAATGATTACAACAATAATACATTGGATGCTACATTGACCTTAATAGAAGCCCATCTCTACATGTATTTAATGTATGTTATGGCATGAGCAATATTTGAAATAATTAAATTAAAAACAAAAACCCCTGAGTTACTCAATATAAAGTTTTACAATTACTAGCTTTCGGCCCACATGTTAGGGCTTTTCTCAAGTGAATATATAAACTTTTTACAATTACAAGCTTTGGCCCACATGTTAGGGCCTTTCTCAACTGAATATAAACTTTTACAATTACAAGCTTTCGGCCCATATGTTGGGGCCTTTCTCAAGTGAATGTATAAACTTTTACAATAACAAGCTTTTGGCCCACATGTTGGGGCCTTTCTCAAGTAAATATATAAACTTTTACAATTACAAGCTTTTGACCCACATGCTGGGGCCTTTCTCAAGTGAATATATAAACTTTTACAATTACAAGCTTTTGGCCCACATCTTGGGGCCTTTCTCAAGTGAATATATAAACTTTTACAATTGCAAGCTTTTGACCCACATATTGGGGCCTTTCTCAAGTGAAGATATAAACTTTTACAATTACAAGCTTTGTGCCCATATGTTGGGGCCTTTCTCTACTGAATATATAAACTTTTACAATTACAAGCTTTGGCCCACATGTTGGGCCTTTCTCAACTGAATGTAAACTTTTACAATCACAAGCTTTCGGCTCATATGTTGTGGCCTTTCTCAAGCGAATATATAAACTTTTACAATTAAAAGCTTTTGGCCCACATGTTGGGGCCTTTCTCAAGTGAATATAAACTTTTACAATTACAAGCTTCCGGCCCACATGTTGGGGCCTTTCTCAAGTGAATATATACACTTTTACAATTACAAGCTTTTTGCCCACATGTTGGGGCCTTTCTCAAGTGATCATATAAACTTTTACAATTACAAGCATTTTGCCATCATGTTGGGGCCTTTCACAAGTGAATATACAAACTTATACAATTACAAGCTTTTGGCCCTCATGTTGTGGCCTTTCTAAAGTGAAAATACAAACTTATACAATTGTGAGCTTTTCACCCTCATGTTGGGACCTTTCTCAAGTGAATATAAACCGTAGAGAAAAGCCCCATCATGAGGGCGAAAATGTTGCAAAAGCACATGTATACATGAATTAGCTCAGGAATTTTTGTGTTTAATTTATTCAATATATTTCGCGTTTATCTTTAACAATAAATATAAAATAATGTTTATTGATCATACTTTTTACAGAGAGAGCACAAGACTGTATTGACAAAGGTTTGTGAAGAGAATGAGAAAAGACTGGATTTATACAGAACAAAAATAACTGCTTTACAAGACCAGTTGGAGAAGTACCGAATTTTAGCTGGCATTGAACAGTTAACTCAGTCAGCTCTCTCTGATGCAGAAGCAGCAAACTCAGAATTTGGTGGTCTCACTGGTTATCGATCTCCTGGTGGGACGCCCTCCGTTTCACAGTACCATACACCTGCAGCCACCCCAGAAGTTTTAGGGAATAATTTTCCTGGCCAAAGTCATCGATTAAGCCAAGATGATATTTCATTTAATAATATTACTTCAGACCTACAGTCAGCATTGATAGATACTCCTGAGAAAACTGGTCCACCACCACCGCCCCCACCACCACCACTTCGTGGAAGCTCAGTCCCCCCTCCTGCCCCACCTCCACCTCCACCACCAGGTGGTCTGCCTCCACCACCACCCCCACCTCCAATCCCAGGTGCACCCCCACCTCCACCACCACCACCAGGTATACCAGGAATTCCCCCACCCCCTCCTCCACCTGGTGGTGGACCACCCCCACCACCACCACCTCCAGGAGGAGCCCAAAGGATTGAAAAAGGTACCAGCAATTACAATTTATTTTTGTAAAAATTCAGTTAATTATATTTTTTCAAAACTATGATTAATATTCATTTTTGAAAGTATCATGGAATCATAAAATCTAGATTGTAGCATAAGAAGTTAAAGCAGTATATATTGCATAAACTAGCACATTTCTGTAATTTTGAACAGTTTTTTTTATTGGTAATGAATAAATAGTTTATAAACTAATAGAATTACTAATAAACATTTCTTGATTGGTTATGCAGTTGACAACCCTTAAAATATCCATACAAATTAAATAAGCTTGAAGATTGTGTTTAAACGTCACATTTGTTTTTCAGTTTTTAAAGTCTGTGTTTCTTGTTTCAATTTTAGTGCCTGTCAAACCAGTCATTAAAACTAGGTCACCAATGAAGCCATTGTTTTGGAAGCGAATCCAAGTTCAACAGTTACGGAAACCAACAAAAGTAAAGTAAGTAATCGACTTGATTTCAACTTCTGGTATAGACCACATTTTTTGTACCATGGCATCCTGTTATAATCTGGAGAATCTCTGCTACTAGAGTTTTAACACTAAATAGGCTTATCTACAGCATGGCTCAAAATATTATTATCTGGAACATAAGATGATTCATCAATTAATATACTATATTCCAATATGATTTCTTATTTCCATGGCAACATAATGATACATAATAATAATAATAGTATACCAGATGACGTGAACACATTTAAAACCAACTTCACATTGTTCCTTCACTTTAAATTGCTGTTAAAAATGGGCTCATTCTAATCAAATTTTCCATCTGTCTGTCCGTCCATCTGTAAACCGGGCAGGTACCAGATAAAAACAACACCACTCAACACAGTTTTTTCAAATATTGGAAACACTTCAGTCTTAAAACAACATTTCTATGTAAAATGAGGCCATTTCAATGGCAACATTATGATAATAATACTAGTCCAGATGAGGTGCACACAGTAAAAACCATACTATTTAATGCAGGGTTTGGAAAACTAAGAAACACATTAATCTTGTACTAAACCAATTTCTGGTTTGATAACTGTAAGATTTATCCAGTATCTTTCCTTATTATATGTATGGTCCAATGGGGAACATGTGTCCAGTATATTTCCTTATTATCTCTATCGTCCAGTAATGAACAGCATCTTTCCGTATTATCTCTTTGGTTCAATCGGAACATGGCCACAGAAACCTTTCTTATTATGTGTGTGGCCCAATGAGGAAGGTGTGCCTAGTAACTTTATTATGTGTATGGTCCAATATGCCAAGGAATTTTCCTTATTGTCTGCAGGGTAGGGTCCAATGTGCCCAGCACAAGTATCTATCCTTGTTCATTTGTGTGTATTGTCTAGTGAGGAAGATGTGACCACCATCCTTGTATGGTCCAATGAGGAACATTTTATCTATTGTCTTAAAGAGAAAATCTTGTCCCTAGAAATTCTCTTTTACATCTAAGATTCATTGAGGTACATATTTATGTAATCCAAGGCAACACATCCCGAGTTATTTAACAGTTAAATTTAATATAAAACTAAAGATATTATAAAATTGTATGCATAGCTTGAGTAAGTCCAGAATAACAATGGAACATGACCAATTTCTGGTGGAATAATATATATATGTCTTGCTCTCTATATTTCTGTTTTAATTCCTGCCCGTTCACAAATGGATAATCCAATCCTATGTTGTATGATTTCAGTCAGTCAGACAATAAATATTTATGGGAGGAAATTAAGGAGTCGGACGTCAACATCGTGGAGTTTGATGACCTCTTCTCAAAGGTCGTTCTGGATATGTCTAAGAAAACAACTACCAAAACACAAAAAGTTAAAAAACGGAAAGAGGTATTTGGATTGTTATTTCTTTGATCATCTCAATAAGTGTCTATACCAATCTAATTATAACCAGTTCTAACATGGACACGATCTGTTTGGTGATGTCTTTGTTTGTTGCCAGTGGTGTTGAGGCTGGTTTATGTTTCCTTCACCCATTGGACTAGCACATTGTCATATGAGTGAAACAACCTGAAGTACAGCATTAAACCTTAATCTAAACAAGCACATGACTTCAAACTTGGATTGGAGCTACCTCCTTTAACGATGATCAGTACTATAACATTCCACCAAAGTACACAAAACAATGTGGCCTTAGTTGCATATCTTTCCTTCAAGCAGGCATACAGCTGATTTATCCTGTTTGCCACATCTATGTTGCCATAATAAATTACAGAATCAACCATATCTTTTTATTTTCTATGAGACATTATGTTGAGGTTCTAATAAAATCTCATTGTAAGGTAAAATATTGCTAGCAGAAAACTATAAGTTCTACTGTGTGGGGCCTGGGGCAACATGAAGCAGATCTGTTCTACATCCTGTGATCATCCTGTATTTGTCATGTCTAATCTGTGTTTGTTGCCAGTGGCAGCTTTTTTCACCCCTTGTCATATGAGTGAAATAACCTTAAGAACAGCATAAACCCCCAATCAAACAAACAAACAAATTATTTGTTCTTGTGGTTGTTGTAATATTCACTAATTTTAAATCTACCTCGCTGAGCTTGAGAGCATATGCTGCAGAATTCAAACTTTGTGAGCAAATTATAAGAGCCGGGTTTGTGTTTTGTTGTTGTCTTGTCTTTGTTTGATGTTGTCCTGTCTTGTCTTTGTTTGATGTTGTCCTGTCTTGTCTTTGTTTGGTGTTGTCCTGTCTTGTCTTTGTTTGATGTTGTCCTGTCTTGTCTTTGTTTGATGTTGTCCTGTCTTGTCTTTGTTTGATGCCAATGAAGCTGAGGTTCCTGTCCACCATAGAATGATAAATCAGATCTCAATAATATGTAAAAAGCTCCTCATGTTTGTTGCTCTCAATCAAGATCTGACATCAAGGGCCTACAAAACTGTTTTGATTGGCTTGTAAATTGACCAACCACAGAGCTGGTCTTCAAACCTTGTTTGTAACTGCCACAGATTTCCATTGACAAACCAAAGTTGAAAGACAAACTTTACAGATATTCATATTATAGTAGATGAGCTTGTCTTGGTTTGGTTTTTTAACTCCCAGCTGACAACAACCCTTCCCTCAGCCCCAGAAAGCCTGACCTAATTGAAACGCTGATTGGTAAACTTTGATGTCCAATCTCAGTTGAAACAGACAAGCTGTTTATACTGGTTCATATATCCTTCCAGAGATGTATCCAGAGCCATTTTAGTTATGGAAAACGTATGGGCACCCAAACTATTTCAAGCCCAAATTAATGTCAACATATTACTATTTTCATAAATTCCTATTAGAATCAAGATAAAAACAGTTTCAACACCCTGATTATGGTCGGAAGAATTTGGGATAAGAGCCGGGGAAACTTTTCTAGAAACTGCCCTGACATCTATCAAAACATCCTTGTATGGAAACAGACTGATATGTCGAAGATTGTCTGTAACTAGTTTTGTCTCCATCTTTAGGTTGCCAAGATAGTGGATGGAAAGAGGTCGCAGGCGGTTGGTATTCTCCTCTCTACGCTTAGAATGGACATGTCAGAAATAGAGACAGGTCAGTGGTTATCTGGCAAACAATTCTATAAGTATTAAAAATTTATCAATGGGTGTTTAATTGAGTATAAAAAAGCTTATTTTAAGGTTAAGTCATGTACTGGTTTGGTTATAATACTGTGACATCAGACACTGTTAACAGCCAACAGTTAACAGTGCTACTTTGAAATATCACAGACAACACTTTGGCTTTCCTTGCTTAAAGCTATATACTGTGATTGCCACTGAATAATTTGACATATGATAGTAGATAGGGCTGTCACGATTAACCGAAAATTCGATTAATCGCGATTCACACCTCACAGTTCGGTTCACGGTTCAGCATACGCACATTTCGGTTCGGTTCGATTTGTTAAATGGAGACGTCAGTTTGTGTATTCA
>JAVFBW010129487.1:0-13939 GCA_034783835.1 Mopalia ciliata
TTTCAACCTACAAAATTTTCTGAACAGGTATATGTTCTAACTAAGAAAGTGTTATTCCAAAATAATGAAAATACTGTTAATCTTCACTTTCTAAAAAGACACAAAAATTATTCATTGCTATCAGCTTAGGGAGCTGTGTCACTCTCCTATCAGAGGGGTAGTGAATGTACGCTATCTAGAATCCGGCTGACTAAGCTTCTATTTTGTAGAAGGCCGGGTGGCCGAGTGGTCTAGGTAGCCTGCATTTACTTCTGGCGCTCCGGTGCCTAACTCGAGGGTCGTGGGTTCGATTCCTGGACGGGTTTCAACCTACAAAATTTTCTGAATTGGTATATGTTCTAACTAAGAAAGTGTTATTCCAAAACAACGAAAATAATGTTCACACATTGTAAACAGATCAAATTCTTACCTCAGGCTTAACTGTATAACACTTAAAAAAAAAAAATATCTTTCTTTTGTTATTATTTATAATTTACTGTTATTCCCTTGTCATTTTTAAATGAAATATCGCAATCTACGTTAAATAAACACATTTTTGTAAAAGAATGTTTTTAAAATAATAAAGTACGTAATTGACGGGCCGCGAAATCCATCAAGGGAAGCGGCCTTAAAAGCACAATTTCAACAACAATAATCATGTTCACTCGCAAACGATATCTGGAATGAGATAGAAACGTCGTGATCAATAAAACCAAGAAGTTGTTATCCACAAGGAATTCTTACTTGTTATTAACATTATATCTGTTACTTAATTCTTCGAAAACATCGTTTATATACAACAACAAAACATTAAGGTGAAAATGCCTGACCTTGTTTCAAGCCAATTTGCATATCAAAGCAAGATGAAAATTTGCCTTTTGCACTGACACAACATTTACAAGAATCGTAAATATATGTTATGGCTTTGAATAACTGACTGCTACAACCATATTCTAATAGTTTATCAAACATTAAAGACCTGTCTACCGGATGAAATGCTTTATCTAAGTCTACGACAGCACAATACAATTTATTTCCTAATAGAAAGATTGTTCATACTGTAAAGAATATAAAACACAACCTACTGTACTTCCGAAATTCATACTGGTAGTCTAATAACATGTTAATATCTTCAGCCGAATTGGTTAATCTATCATTTACAATGGATGAATACAGTTAAGCAAATACACTGATTAAAGTTATACCTCTGTAATTACTTGCGACATTTTTATTTCCTTTTTTTGTATATTGAAACTCCTTTTGTCCATTCTTTTGGCTAATATGGAGTGGAATATAAGTTGTTAAAGATTCTGATAAGGATTGGGATTAGAATGTTTTGGCCTCCAAGAAATATTTCACTACAAATTCCATGTAATCCGCCAGCTTTGTTGCGCTTTAAACAATTAATGGCTGTGAAGACCTCAGCCTCTGTAATAGGGTAATCTGGGTCCTGGGGTAATTCCGTGTGTTGATATCCACATCACTCTAGCGCGTGTCATTATACCCTTGAGATAATGACTTAACATGCTCCAGGAATTCACCGGCAGTAATATCTAAGCTAGATACGTCTTTAGTGTGTATTGTTTCATTTACATGTTCCCAAAATCTACGTGGGTTTGTTTTTGCCTTTTATTTAAGTTGACCTCTTTTTAATTCTGAAAACATCCGTTTTGCCTCTTTTTACATTTATTATACTCAGATCTAGCTTTAACCAGAGTTTCATGTTTATTCAGATGTTTTCTCTCTTCTCTATACTTAGTTTTCGAAACTCAACTTCTTGCATCAAAACATTTAGCTTTTGTCCGATCAACGGAGGCTTTCTTTGTAAAATCCCCAGGTTTAAACTTTTTCCTATTTATTTCTACAGCACAATCATAACTTATTTTCGTCACATTTGATATCATATCATATATGTCACAATTATCATTATCTATATCAGTAATTCAAGACTCCAATGTTAGTTGCTTATTTGTTATTAACACCTCTATAAAATCAAAATGTTCAGAGTTATCCCAAATTATTTTAACATCACCATCACCAACTTGTCTCTTTGAGTAAAAGGCCAACAAATCAATTGCATGACCGCTGGGGATGTGTATTTGAACTGAACAGTAGACATGGAGAACAAATACTTGTGGGTGGTAGAACACACATAAATTAATACGGACTACTCGTGCCTCCTAGTTTTTAACAAGGTGTGAACGATATATGTTATGCCGTCGTCGCTCACACTTCAAAGTTAAAACTGTCATTTAAAGACATTGTTATAAAATTATGTTTTAAAAAATATATAACTTTATTTCACCTTTTCATTCAATTAAAAAAAAGTATTGTTTGTTAAATTTATTGGAGTAATCTTAAAACAATCCGGAGTTCAATCATTTACATACATTTAGGCTGTTTTCTCAACATTCGTTTTTCTTGATATTTTTTCGTTTATTTCTCGTAAACTAGCTGCACTAAATGTTTGACATTTAGCACAAACAATCTTGAAGCCATTATCTAAAAAAAGTCATGCAGTTCTTTATATTGATTTTTGTTTTGAAGATATTTAGCAAACATTTTTTTATGGGCTGATTATTATTGTCTACATATATTTGTACCAATTGTTAAAAAAGTAACATGAATTTAGAAAAACCCAATGACTGTATCTTAGTTTAAATACTTGTCTACAAAGACATAGAATTTTAGAAAAAATCTCATACAATCTGAGAAAAATAGCTTGTTTTAATTGTTTTGGTATCAGTCTGAGGTTAAAAGATTTATTGAAAATATTTGCAAGAGGATTGGAAATAATGACGCAGAACAATTTATTTTGGTTCGGAATTTTGCAGGCTAAATTTAATGGTATTCAACTGAAATATTCATGGATTATCTGGAGACTTTGTTGTGTACAAGTTCAAGTGTAGAGCGTATCAGAAAGCAACTGCCTCAGACATAATATACCTTACGTCCGCCTATGATTGAGTTTTGGGAGAAACCATGTGTTTCGGGTGCTAAGCAACTTTCGTATTCAAAGTCGAAGATATTCGAACAAAAATTACTTCCATGCAACATGACAAGGCAGGCTTATTGTAAGTCATTCCTGTATTATGTTTTAATTGCCCATGTGTGTTTTACAAATGAGCCGGGTAAAGTCGATAAAAGAAAAGAATTTTAGTGCATCCTGAGACAGATCCCTTACCAGCAACAGTGGTGTGATTCGAGACAGCAGTTACTCATACGAAGAGATCTGTAACGAACTCGTTGACCAAAGAGATTACTAATGTTACAAAATTCTGAACATGAAAGTAACATTAGTAAATGATTTATTCAGATTGCATTGATCTACACTTTCAGACTACATTGCATTGTCCTTAAAGGCAGGACTTCTTTCATAATTAACACAAGACAGGTCTTACAGTGTCAGAAATTTGGTGGCGAGAAGACTCAAATGAACAGATGGTCTCATTTATTTTTTTGTTGCCCCTGAGATGTCCGTGAGAGATTTGAAGTCAACAATATTAAAAAGTGCAGTAACTGTAATAAATCCTGCTTTTCACGGAAAAACAATTAAGCCTGTAAAGGAAATTGGCTAAGATGAGGCACCGAGACTGAACACTTGTTTCAATCATATGCCTTTGTCGCTTAGCGCGTCTGTGTATATAGTGGTATGCAGATATTTCTTAAGACGTCAAACGTAGATAATTGCTCTTCTGCTGTACAACTTCAAACAAGACAAGCTTGAACCTTTTGGAATAAAGCTTAAACCCACTGTCCAACGCAATCATAAACTGGATAAGCCCAACAAAAATGCAGCAAAGAAATTCCGTTGATCTTACATGTTTCGATGTCAAATACTGATGGAACCATCGTGTGGTGTTGAACGAAATCTAGACTAATCTTGACCTGAGTCAACTACTGGAAGTAGCCCTCTGGTGGAACAAATAAACCCCGGGAGATCTAGCAGTCGTTCGCAAAATGCCCAATGCATAAAAGTGTGACCCTGGTCGTCTCATTTGGTGCCTTCTAAAATTAATTCCATAACAAAATGGAATTATTTAGATGTGTAGGAGTTTCCTAGTACAGTCGAATATTAAACCAATCAGATATATGCCTTCGAGAAAGTCTTTTAAAAACCTGCGTCAGAGAAAAAAATCCTTCTAAAAAAATTTGCCATATACATGATTCTTTATTCCAGTGGTATGGAGAAAGCTGCTGCTAGCTCCTTCATCTTCGTCCAAATTAAACATTATCCAATGCCTTCTAGCTCTTTCCAAATATTTATATTCTGCTTTGGTTTATGTTTCTTGAAAGAAAGCAATTATTTATCTATGTTATATTAAACTTGTACTGAAGCGTTAACTTTCACTTAAAAAATTAAGACCATTATAGTACAAATACCAGCACCATTGTATACCAATACTTTGTTGAAATTTCTTCAAGCTACTTGACTCATTTCCTAATGACCGAGACGAGGTGGACCCAAAGACCTTTAAGGGGGATGTACCTATTAATACCATCCATCCAGCTGATTATAACAGAACATTTAGCCTCAAGGAACTAAAATCCGTAATCCATAATGCTGTATATTGCTCACAAACTAACAACACACTACCGCTGTGTTGTATTTCACTTGAATAACAATGCGAGGAATGACATTGGTTGACCTGAACACTGGTACACCAAGGGGTAAATGAACTAACTGTCATTATAACGGTGTGTCCGCAGAACATCTGAAACATGCTCCAAACTTTTGTGTCCATCTTTGTTTATCCTTATATTATATGATTTAACAGTCTAGCCCGTTCGGGATATGACCTGAATTCAGATCACACTTATTGTGAGAATCAAATAAATCATTAATTATCAAGATCCCCGCTCGCTTTGATCGATTTAAAATGTCTCCCAAAGGTTTGTGAAGATTTGGCTGGACAAGACGGCTTACCGACGCCTGCCACATAATCCTCAAAGCGGATAATGGTTGTAATTTATCCCAAAATCCATATAGTGTCAATTAAATACTTGCTATAGAGTTAAGTCTGTACGTTTTGTGTAAAACATACATTTGTGAATATGCAACGAAGATTCCACGTTGGTTTAAAGCGAGAAAAGTGGTCATACGGGTTCAATCTTATTTCTGATTTAAAGGCTGGATGTTTTTCAAAATTGTCTTTGTACCACGAATTCGTATTTCGGTTGACGGTATTAACAATTTAAGGAACTTAGGAGGTTGATTCACGATCCTGTGCTGCTCGCAAGGTATGAAGGGCCAATACTAAGACAATATTTCGTTGTGTCATTGTTTTTACGTCTTATCCTAAATCGAATACCGACTATGGCTTTTATGGAGGTTCATTCCAGCGCCACACGCCATCGTATCAGCGGAAAAGTTCTGTTGGAATTGAGTCCTGTGTTACTCGGTCATGGCAAGCCGTTTTATTCCTTTTGAGGTATTGGATTCTTTTAGTTCACATAATTACAAAAGAGTTTCTCACTTTTTTATTTTACATAATTGAAAAAAAAAATCCACATATGTTGAATAAAGGTTGGTTTTATATATGGAAAAGAATTTTACATATGTTAAATTCTTTCTCATATGTGTGAAACTAATTATTTATTTGACATATGTAGAAAACATTTCACTTATGTGAAAAATAATTCAACGTATGTGCAAAAGTATTCATTTGCTCAAAAGGTACGATCTGTTTAAATGCACATCCAGCGTCTGCGTTTCGAAAAGCGTTTGGTATTTTCAAGACAATATTAAATCACGGAAACATTCCTTTTATAGGCCCACAATTACGAACGATTCTGTAATGAGCATTACTACTTCTATTTCGTCAGGAAAATGAAATGATGTAAACTACAATAAAAAAACGCCTAATAATAATAAAACCGGCGCCTGATATAATATTATCTCTTTATTTGTCACCGTAATTGGTATTTTTCGTAATAAAATATATGATGTTGTGTTTCAGCCGTTGTTGGCTGTAAATGTATGCGAGTGTTGAAGAATAGCTAACAGATTTTCATTTTCATTTTTTGTTCTGATGAGTCGCAAATAAAATTCCTCCTTTAACTGTGTATTAAATCGTAAAATAACATAGCTTGTTTTAGCTTTAAACTTTCCATTAAACCCAACGGATATTTTAAACATAAAATGGCATTCTAAAAGCGAGCATGTTAATGTTAAGAAGTACCACTTCATAGGGGCTATACAGAAGTGCCTATACCAGTCTATTCTGGTAGAATCTCTCTGTACGTCCACAGCTACTATACAAAACAAACCCGCACCACTCGGGGAGCAGGAATTCCTTTTTTTTGATTGTATGTACGTGTTTTTGTAGTAAAAAAAGTAACCTTAAAAGATATCTTACGAAGAAAATGTCAGTGAGACAGTTCATTGGAATCTTGCTGCCAACTAAAAGCGAAACTCGTTCCAACGAGGAAATTACCCAGACAATTTCAACATAATTTCGCAACGTTTAAAACCAGACTATAGGTCAAGGGGAAAACGGTTACCGGAAGACGACGAAAAATCCCATCAAATTCTTCCACGAATTCAATTAAATAGTTAATTGTTATTAAAAATAGGTACAGCCGATCGTAAGTGCCAAAAACGTTATACGCCTTTGTATTTGAAACCGTTTTCTTCCACATCTTTACTTAGAAATCTTTGAGCAATGTGTTTGGGTATTTCCAGACAGATTGCACTCTGCATACTGAATCTCTGGTACCTCTATATTCTTTTCTAGGTGACACTCAACCATATTAAGTTGACTGTACATTGATTGGTTTCCAGGTTTAAAACTCAACACTCTTTCTTAAGTCTACACTATAGCTGTCTTTATTCGCTACACCAGGCGACCTCGGCGCTTTGGGTATAATTTCCCCCAAATGTCTTATATTTAATGTGTGAATGGAAAATTGATCCGATTAAGGTAGGAACTCGAGTATTTTGTACATTTCAGCTTCCGTTCATATTTTTATTTTCATAAAATAAAGTTATCAGTTGAAAAATCTACCCAAATTGTATTGAGCATACTAAACTAAACAAACACAAATTCATTCATATTTATGTTCCTTTATTGCAATTTTAATATTGATAGATTTCCCATAAAAGCAGAGATGGTTTATTATTCAAAGTGAATTCAGATTCACATGGTAAAGTTGATTTAACTATGTTTAATATTATTATATGGACGCTTTTACAGCTAATTACATTACGTAAGCCCCATATATTTTAGTCAGTTTCTGTTGGCTGTGATGTTTTTTAGAATAGAATAAACAATAGACGCTCGAAGTCTTAAAAGCGTTTGAAGGCAAAAAACCGATAACTTAATTGCTGAGATTGTGGGCAGTACGATTACATATCCCAAACCTCTTTTGTTTTGTTTTTTTCTTGGTTTGGGTTTTTTTGTTTGCCACTGCTTTTTTGGAATAATACTTTGACCATAAAGCTCAATACGCTCTTATGGGAACTTTAGATTGATTCCAAGCCTCACAGAAATGTTTGATGTTGACCAGTGCGACTCAATATCAGAAACTAGGGATGAACGCCAACGAAAATCGTCCACCTTGTTAGCGGTGATCAAGTCCAGTTTAAACAGTAGATCAATTAATCATATATTATATCGTAATATACCTTCTTTGATCGTGGAACGTGTCAGTTCAGAATGGAGGTTTCCCTTATTTACGACTGATGAAGTAAATTTGGCTTTGATAAAAAATACGTTTTATGGAATTACGTACAAATGAAAATGCTGCTTGAGCGTTTACTCACAGAAACTACGAGCCACTGCATACATATACATGTACATATGTAGACAGGCCTAACGAATGTTACGGAAACAAATCTTGCTTATTTTTTATTGATGTTTTGAATGTATTTATTTCTTTCTTTATTTATTTGTTGATATCCGATATGCTAATATATACAGCTGCTATCATCATACAATCAAAGCGTCAATCTTGAACGGCGAAACATGCTTACAAGTAAATACATGCTCAGTTAAAATTGTGTTAATGGGACATCTTTATTGAGTCATTATATGGAACAAAATTAGTCTGCAACCGGCGTGAATTATGGGGACGATTTGCCTCGTGCGACCGGGATTTGAAGTATGCTGATTTAAAAACACAATTTGGCTTATTTGACAAACACACATAAACAAAACAGTGTTTAAGCTCGTGTTAAGTGTTCAGAGTGAAGATTATACACCTAAACATGACTGAGGTTGAATATGTCCTCTGCTGCTCTCATAAGCCTGTTGTAGGAGGAGACGAGGCTTGGGCGACATGCATCTAGGGTATTAAAGGAATGAGCACCGGATGATTGATGGGCAATTTGGATGGAGAGTTAACAGTTCGTTGCGCCAACATGCTTATTATTCGTTTTGGATCCTTCAACCATCGTTTAATTCCAAGTTTTTTAAAATCATTTTTAACAAATACAAAATATAATTTAAGCTGCTTAAGCAGCTTCCACACGAGGTGCTTAAAACTTTGACATCGATCAGAAAACAGAGAAACCAGAATGTAAAGAGATCCTGTTCAGAAATTAGGTATTATTTAGGAAATCACAAAACATGGCAAAGTTATGTACATTGTGTACACTAAATGGTAATTAAATGTCCTCAAATTTAAGCCTCCTCAACTCACTAAAGTTCAACTAAACGTAATAGATTGACATGCAACAAAAAATCAGTATTAACAGGTGTACTTGAAAGTCGAACAGATAACCTTTTAAGTTCGGTTAGTGTTAATAACATAAGGCTATGTGTAGCTCAATCCAATCTAAATATCCATTCTCTGTTGAAAGAAGGGCTAAACGCTTAGTTGTCATTACATTCCGTTAGCATTAAACTCTCAAACATATCCACTTATTGGCCCATACAGCCTTGATGGTGTCACTACACACCAATCAAAGTATGAAGGTGTGGTCCTAAACACCAAACAATCTGAGCCGAACATATGATATATGATTTAAGATGTCAATCACCGTATACAATTCAGCAAGAGAAGTATAAACAATTGGAGTACAAAATTATGTTCATTGTACTGGCCAAATGCCGTAACATTATTTGAGTTCCCATTATAAAATGGTTATAGTTGGATTAGAAAGTTAGTGAGCATAATTCAACACAAGAAATTATGTTTTACCTATATGTTAGCCAGGGCAACTGGCCGAACGTAAAAAAACGGAACACAGACCAAGGTTGAAATATAATACATGAAAAAAAACATCAACTAATCTTTATTGCACTTAACTAAAACAACAAAAACAGTTGACATAAGTATGATATTAAACACAATTATATTCATTTATATGATTACACTGACAAACATCAAATAAAATTCCTCCAATTACAATAGGACTACTTAAGGTCTTGCTGGACCCCTTGGTCGATTTTCAAAAAAACCTGTTGTATTTAGTCAATTATGTAGACAAATATTAACCTGTATTATGCATATGTATATATTTTTTGAAAGGTCGAATACGCAGGATTACAAATATGTGTATGTGATGAAAAGCCAATCATTATTTTTTAAAATATTGCAAAATGAGTAAATGTCCACAGAAAAAAATAGACTACATTTTTCAAGGCTTATTTCTTGAAGTACAATAATGGTAACACAAAATAAATTAATTGATCTAGTAAAGTCGTCCTTAAACTAGTAAGTTGTGTCTCATTTTAAAAAAAATTTCGTTAGATTGATCAGAGTATACTTTTTTGTCTACCTTACTTTTCAAAGCCTTATAAAAGTGTCAAATAGAACTTCCAGAAAACATTTGAAAAAATCTATGATGAACGTAGAAAAAATGAGACACAGTTTACTAGATCGCATTGTGCTGTTTACGATGGTACAAGTTTGAAGTTTCTAACATAACTAGTTTTCTAGAAATACGCGATGGAAAATGAAGGGTGCCCTTAAAAGTGAAGTGCCATAAATACAAATAGGCGATTAAAGTTTTGCTGTCAAAAATTGCACCATTTAAAAAAAAAACTCTCAATAAACGTTGAAATGTTTCATCTGATCACAGTAATCGCATTATGTATCGATATACTTGTATTGCTTTTAACAAAAAATAATCCTGACTGTCATCAAGTTGGATTAAAACGCATTTTTTTAGAAAAAAAAAAATAAGTCGACCGTGTCGCCTGATTGCACACCTGGGTGAGTAATCACACAGTGGGTGTATGAGCAAGTGTCACAAGTAGTGATTTCAAATAGCCAGGTGATTAGCTTGATTACACATTTAGCGGACTGCCTTAATTGTGTACTCAAACAAGCTGTTACCATACCAAAGTCCAGACTTGTAGGACATACCATCAGAAAGAGTATCCATATTAACAATAGGACAGGAAATCATTCAAATCTCATTTCGGCTGTTAACAACTTGGGGTATGTAAATATTTATTTATCTTGAAACCAAACTTTATTCCTGACAGTCTGTATTAGAGCATTGCCATGCTACTTGCCCCATCCATGGCGATATAAGGTGTTTTCACGTAGAAAAAGTTTTCCTGTGAGACACATAAAGCAGACGGCGTATCGTTCAAACATGACTGTAGTTCCTGCTATCCCCGCGGCCCTTTCTGTTGCATTCGACGTCTCTTCGTGATCACTTTCACCTGGGATACAGTATACTGTATCCCAGGTCCAATACACAATTAAACAGGCTAATCTTCGTAGTCAGTGGGGAGCTTCCGCCTCGCGGGATAATCCCACTAGTCTCCGTCACCTTGATTATGACTTGGGAATGTTCAAGGGAAAACTAAAAATAAGGCTAAAATTTTACTGTTTCTAATTACTTTTTTCGCTGACATATAGTTTGAAAACTAAACGTTTAATCGAAGTGATGAATTTTTTTTGGTCAATTTTGAGCACAAGGGGTCCAGCAAGACCTTAACTTCAAACTTGGTATGTAGCTTCCACCTGTTAAGAGGACGGATGGTATTGCAAATCACCAAATGCCGTTAAACTCAATTGCCATTATTACATAATTTTAGCATATTCATGTCTCTATGTGCTGTGAACACGATAAGTAGAGAATAAATTATCAGATTAACTTCATACTTGGTAAAGACGGCGGATGGTATTGCATTTCACGAAATTCCCTGAAACAAAATGGTTGTTATTACATAATTTTAGCATAATTATTCATATATGTAGGTGTTGTGAACATGATAAGTAGAGAATAAATCAATGGATTACTTTGGAACTTGGTATGTAGCTTCCTCTAGTTAAGATGGTGGATGGGATTGCATTTTACCAAATTATGTAAAACAAAATGGCCACTATTACATAATTTTAGAATATTCATGCCTGTATGTGTCATAAACACGATAAGTAGTGAATAAATTCACGGATTAACTTAAAACTTCCTGCTTTTAAGATAATGAATCAGGTCAAATGTCACTTCCTTCAGTAAAATGGCCACCATTGCATTACTTTATAATAGTCATTACCGGTACTGTATATGTTGTGAACACTATAACTTTATAACAAGTTCACGGATTAACTTCGAACTTGAAATATAGTCTCCTCTCATTAATATAACAGAAGGTATTGAATTTCATCAAATTCCGTAAAATAAAATGGCCGCCATAGCATAGTTTTACAATAATCATATCTGTATATGTTGTTAACATGGTGCCTCGGCAACAAATTCTCGGAGTAACTTTAAATACAGTCTCCTCTTAAGACAAGAGATAGGATTCAATTCCATCAAATTCGTAGTACAAAATGGTCACCAATGCATCATTTTGATATATACAACCCTACATGTTCTGAACATAATCATTTTGAGATCGAATTCACAGATTAACTTGAAACCTGAATTAGCTCTATTAAGACGTAGGATAGGATTGCATGTTCTCAAATTCTGCAAAGCAATAGGGTCCCCACTGTATAATTTGTCAATATTCACACATACATGACTCAGATTTTCGCAAAACTTAAAGGCAGCCGTTGCATAATTTAAATGTATGCAATCCAAAAGGGCCGTCAATCAAATTCAGATATTTACTTCAAGCTTGGCTTTTTCTGTTAATACCATAGTCTGTTCCTGTATTTCACTAGGTATCTCAACAAATATGGCACCAAATAGGTGATACAAAATGGTTCTTTGAAAAAAAAAACAAATAGTTCTCAAACAATAATAGGAAAAGGAGATTTGACGGGGATGATAAGCATATATTTTCTAGAAAGCCTCTAGTGATGGACCTGCTAGCTAATCAAGTTTTGGATATTCATTTTACATAAATTGACCATTGTAAACAGATGCCACATCTGTCATTAACACCTACTACCACTTAATGGGGAAAACTCAATTTCAAAATTGAATAGAGGTTACAACCGTACGAATGGTTATATGGCTTTCAAATTTAAGCTCTTTTCTCTGAAGAAATAAAAGCTTCATTTCGATATAATACTGCCCCTTTAACAGAATTAGAAAAAAATAAACACACAAATAATTTTATCTAGGAGGGATCGAACTGTGGACCTTCTGATTACGAGAAGAATGCGTTGCTATATGCGCTATCCGGAATGGTTAAGAGTTACTGGTTGAAAAATGTTGTGGTAGATGTTTTACATGATAAAAAATACTGTTCGGATGTGATTTTTTAACTTTTGAACTTTTTATCCAAAGGGCACAATTTTCTAAAATAATGCTCGTCTTCATATAAGTAAACTAGAATATTTATTACAAATCCGTATAATAAAGGGCATTTCACTGTAAACGGTTATATACTGCTTTTTTTTCCATTCTGCTCTTCTACTTCAGCGGCCTCTTACTTTTTGTTGTAGTTCAATTATGACAATAATTTTAATCATCAAAAATCAAGACATATGTCTGATTCAATCCTTGACATTTTTGAAGATGAACAATCCAGCGTCATTAAAATACGACTAAAATCGCAACTTCGACTTTTGAACTTTTTTCAACATTAATGCTTTATAAGTCTTAAGATTAAAATAGGAAAGTGAGTTTGAATAATGCACATTAAAGTACACAAACAGGGCTGTAAACTATGTAAATTTAAATATACTGTGGTAAGAAGTTTTCTTTCAAATGGCTCTTGAAAACGTCTTTTTTGCTAACTTTGAACGGAAATGACGTCACATCTATTAACCTCAGGCAATTGTATGGTATAGGACGAATTGTATCAGATTTCATCACACGGACTTGTCGGAGTAGGTGATGTTTACTGGTCTTCATTTTCGGCGATCTTGATAGGATATTCAGAAGGTAAAACTTGGTCGAATAGATCCTTTCTCCTCCTTACGGCGTTACTTAAGGCTTCGTCTGATGGGAAGTCGAACATCTCTTCTAAACAATGCTTTGTTTTCATGATTTCTCGACGTATAGGATCCGGTTTCAAATCGAACCAATTATTCTTTAGGCGGAGATATTTGTCGCGGATCGACTTACGGATCTCCGGTAAAATATTGTGGTAAGCTTTTTGTATGGAATTATTGTCGATTTCATCGCCTGCTGCTTCGATTATTTTATCATCAAATCTGTTGAGAACGGTGCTGACTATTTCATTCCAGACTTCAGCGGATGAGTTGTCGTCATCTCGGATAGCATCTCGGCATTTGCCATCGCTGTTTCCGCTCGAATCAGAAGAATCCGATTGGTCGTCGCTCTCAAACTGTGAGTCGTCTTCATCTTCATCACCTATGCCATCCTCACTCCCATCATCAACTTCTTCTTCTTCGTTTTATTATGGATGCTTTCAGTTTATGACGCATCAGATCATAATTTCTAGAAAAACGACGTTCACAAATATCGCACACGAAAGCCATCCCCGTCATATAATCGGTTGCGGATCAAAAAACAGAGCAAATGAATGCAAATGGATTTTATGCTCCTCGACATACATAATGTTGTTGTTGTAGTGGTATAGACGGGTTTGCAGTCCGCTAGTATCTCATAACTGTTCCAAAAAAACGGTAGGTATATATA
>JAVFBW010129498.1:0-13939 GCA_034783835.1 Mopalia ciliata
GAGGCAAAGAAGTAGCAGAGAGAAAATCTCCTACCATTAGTTACGGTGCTGACGAAGAGCCACTTCGGGTTGGCAAGGTACAAGCTTTATAGCCACACCATAAATTATCACCATTATCTCACTGCCACTCAGAAAACTAACTTATCACAACAGACAACACACATTTATAACTGTAGAGTAAAGGAAATCTGAAATAATGATGTTATGTTCATGATTTATTTCTCTACGACACTATAAATATATTAATCAAACTGTACATTCATTTTCACATAAATATCTCTCAACTACAAGTTTATCAAAACTATTACCTGTGTACATATGGTATTTTTTAAAAAGGAACAGAACAACACAAAATAGCAAAAACAATAATGCGGTATATATCAGGAGATTGTCCGGTTATTATCACAAAGCAGTCTCTGTTGAAAACAGAAGTTATTATAAGCGAAATATCATGGCTTTTACAGTTAATGTGACAACTATTATCAGAGTGTTCTCGAAATAACCATGAAACTCCTACTAAGGAGACAATTGTGTTGTAATATATTGCATCATTTATTTGTAATCTGGAGAATGATAAAGCTTTAGCAGTCTAGGTTTAGTCAAGCACAGGCTCCCATTGATTAGACATCGTGCTATGGTAACAGTAAGTTATTGGCCTGTTGAGTTAAGTCCCGGCATTGTAAGGATAGAGAAGAAAACCGGCTCCATTCTACTTCCATCACACGACTCAGGGCCCGCACCTAAAAGTTAAAGTTACATATTTTTTATACTTTTAACTTTTCAATTGTAATAAAGACATAAATATCACTTAATTTGAGATATGATAAGTTGATGATATACAACATTTGGTGAATTAGGCAATTGGTGTTACAAATCGCATAATGAACAGGTTGTAATAATAAATATAGTATTGATTTCTATCATCCAGACAATATTAATAGAACAGAAACCCTTTAAATCTTGTTATCTAAATTTTGTTTGTTTGTTTAATGCCATACTTAAAAGTATTTCATTTATATTACAGTATGCCAGTGCTATAGGTGGAGGAAACCAGGAAACATTAAAGTAGGCTTTAGAAAGCGCAATCGTTAACCACTAAGCCACGGCCACAGGTGAATTAGCTGTGAGAACACCAAGGCAACAGGAAGCTCCTTCAAACTACCCACTCAAAATATATCATAGATACATGCAACAACAACCAGTAGTGTCAACTGTATTACAGGCAACTTCTGCAGTTTATCAGCTCAGGTGAGCTGTTGCCAAGACTACTTGTGAAACAGGGGTCAGGACAGATTTAAATCATAATTCAAAGCTGAGTAAAGCAAAGATTGATTGACTGATTGATTGGTGTTTTACGACAAGCTTATATGAGACAGTGTCTTGACACTAGCACAACCATAACATGTGAAGTGGTTTGATACAGTTGGTAAGTTAATTTTCCTCCAGTGCTTAGTAAAGACACCATTGTTACTCTCTTAACAAACTGCCTTGAGCTTGAGGGTGTGAAATAGTAAAGCAAAGAAAGTAACTGAGAAGTTAATTTAAATATATATTATTATGGGGTTTGCATGATTGTTTGTTTTTTAGATATCGTTCTCAGAACAAATTTTCCCATATATTTGTTCAAGGTTGTATTTAAGATTTGTTCATGAAGAGCCTCAGCACCCCTCTTATCCAAAAGATTTCCTGCCATTGTTTCTTCAAAATTTTTGTTTCTCTTTTAATGTTTTAATTTTAATGTTCCTTCAAAGCTGACAGCATAAATATACTTCACATATACAGCCATTAACCAGAGGGCCTGATAAATAGAAGACTGTTATAATTCTACTAACCTCTGCACTTTTGTTCATCAATTGAACTATATTCCATAGTAACAGGTTAGCTGAAAAAGATAAATTAAGAATAAATCCAAACAATTTTACATGCAGTTGTATAAAAAGACACACATAGTTTACGATGTATTTTGCCAGTAAGATTAATATCACTTGAGTATGAATAAAATAATAAATAAAATTATAAGGGGTTGAACTAAAAAATAATGCTGACAATTATTTTGTTTTTATTGTATTTAATGTCACACTCAAGGTATTTCCTTTATATCTCATTTGATTAACAAAAGCGAGAGGAAATCTGATAAAAACAACACGTGGGAGTTACATCGTTAAGTGTTGTCATAAATGCACGGTCCACTGGGGGTCCCAAACATAAGCGATACATAGAGCACACTCAGTAGAAAATAGCTGCAGGCCCAGAGCTCTTTAAACAGAATACAGACTTCTAACTTATCATGGCTTTTCAACAAAAGAAAACAAAAAAACCCCAAAAAACTGGATGAATAGAAAGAGTGTATGAGTACCTGTACTTTCTGAGAGTTCCTTGGTCAAACATTGAAGAACAGCACTGCTCAATTCCACAGCAGTATCCTCATTAACCTGAGATATTAGTACAGATTCATAGGATTAGTATAGTAAATTATCAACATCTAACAGCTGTTAAACTGTGTTTGTTTGATTAGAATTTAACACCATACATAAGGTTATTTCACTCACACAACAGCATTAACTGTGCTGTTGAGAATATAAATCAAACAATATATGCTATGTTCATTTCTTGCGCACGATTATTTTTAAGCTGGTATATTTAAGAACTTTTGAGTTTGATTGTTGGTTTAATTCTTCCCCTATAATTGATAACTCTTGATTTCGGTATACAGCACAAAAAGAACAAGATTTGTATTGTCTATAACCTTAGAACAGCTTATTATTTGACTTTCTTATAGTAATACAATTTTTTGTTTTATTTATGTATTTACTTACCCCATATAGAAGAAGGTTATTGACAGCGGCTGCCCCTAAGTTCCAGCATTCAGGATGTTCGTTAAGCAGGCTGGAAACACACAGAGCTATGGTTAGTTGAAGGTTAGAGCTTTTCCCAGTCTCATTGTTCACTGGGGCATCCGAGGTCAGCAATTTGTGGCCCGCCACAGTAGAACAACAGTTTCCTACCTGAAACAAAAAGGCAAAAATTACTTAACAAATTAGATTATGAGATAATGAGATTATTGATTATATTAAATTGAAGACAGAATAATTTACAAGCTAGTATACTGATTGCATAGACGAGATTAGCTGCATTTATACATAAAATCATACCATTTCTTCTTATATAATCAGGATTTCTTCACCATGGGTCATAATAATGAAAAATAAAGAAAGACAAAAAATCGTACTTGGAGAGAAAAAATTGATAAGAATACTTAATTTAGAGCAGGTTATTACCAAGACAAATTTACAAAAATTTATGGAAATTTTTAAGTTGAGAAAGGACCATTTTCAAAGATAAAATTATCTCCCTTTACAACAGCATTTTGGCCATTCTTTTATACTAGTACATTGTATGTTATGCTGAATCAGAATGTGAATTATTACCATTTTTGTCACAATAAGTTGAAGTTCCTGTGGTAAAGAGAGAGCGGATTGAAGCACTTGTGATATTGTCTTTTTGGTGTCATGTGTTAGAACTGTTATCACATCAGCTTTGAGAGCAGCCAATTGGAATAAACTACCAGCCACAAAGCGTGTCCTCTCAGTCCCATTAGAATTCAATAACACAGCCCCTGTCAATAAAATAACCATGTGACCATGAAATCATTACAGGCTTTAAGTCATAGCTTCACTCAATTAACAGCTATTCTATTGTCTAGGTTATTATTTAGTGAAAATTTATTAAAGATAATTGTGACAAAAAAACTTTGGTAAAACCCATAATACTATATAGCAAATATCCTGAAGTAAGAAGACTGATTACTAAGAATCAAAAGCTGTACAATATGTGTAAATTCTGTAACCCCTAGTTACCTAATGTTTGTATATGCTGTGTTCCCAGTGACCAGCTACAGTTCGTAGTGGATAGATAATCTATGATTTCTACTAGAATTTCACCTTCACTTTGTAAGTCAGTAAGCAGCTGACTCTTGGCGGAGCCATCCTCTCCCAAAATCTGTAACATACCAAAAGTAATTCATCAACCTCTGTTAAATTCACTTCAGTTTCTATTGATTGCTTATGACTATGATTGATTGTTGGTTTTATTTGTGTTTATAATAAATAATAGTGAGGCCTACTGACCATCTATCCAGCCATTAAAGGGAAAGACCAACGATCTTAGACCTAAACTTATCATTTTTAATGAATATTTTCACAAAGACAAACAACTGTAACTCACTTGCAATTGATTAAGAATAACCGTTATTATTTAATTTGAAATATGGAAGTGACGTCAGTGTTCGCAGCGATAGTAGTTCTATCGTCTACTCATGGCTGTCTCCCTAGGGCTTGCATCTAATGGCCCTCTCACACAAATCCGAAAGCAAGTGCTCAGCGAAACAACAACAACAACAACCAGCCACTGGTAGGCCTACATATATACTCTATCTGGTATACTTAAATATATCTGGGATTTTTTAAACCACATGTCAGCTGAACACATCCAAACGCATGTGTTTTTCAAAGAACTATTTTCATAATTATGTATATATAGCAGATTAACATATTGCGCTTGGGTGTCTAAGCTTGATGTACATCGTGTTGTGACAGAACAGTGTCAGCCACAAGCAAACAACCACAGAAGTGACCATTTGGTTTTCCGAACGCTGATGTCACTTCCGTATTTTAAATTAAATAATTAACGGTTATGCTTAACCAATTGCAAGTGAGTTACAGTTGTTTGTCTTTGAAAATATTCATTAAAAATAATAAGTTAAGGTATAAAATCGTTAGTCTTTCCCTTTAAGGACTACAAGAAAGCATATAGATGTGGAGACAAGAATATTTTCCTCTCTCCATTTTATATTCCGAATATATTTATGTTTTTCATAATTATGAAATAAAGTTAACAAAATAAATATTGTGCTCACCCATGTCTTCCCTTTCAGCTGTGGTTGTATATCTTCAATAAACTTGGTGATTTTCCCATAAGGTTGTATGGTCAGTGTTATATCATTGTCTTTGTTCTCGGTACCATTCTCTAACTGTAAATGACGAGACACAGCCTTTTCCAACTTCTGATCATCAATAAACAAACTGTAAAGCAAGTCAATGGAATTATATAGGCTGCTCTTTGCTTTGTTCTTGTCCTTACATTGGTGTTTGTGAATGTCGTAATGTTTAATGCAGTCTCTCATTCACGTCTGACTGGTGTTTAATGCCAGGCTCCAATGTATTTCACTTTCAACAGTAAATGATTATGCTTTAGTCATTCACACAACTATCAAATCTCAAAGAGTAGTGTTACGATCTTATGGAAAATAAAGGTCCCATCATTAAATAATTAAAGTTAATCCATCGAAGGAAACATTGTGTTTCGTGTAAACCCTAGGTTATGTTCTATTATGCTGGGAAATTAATCTTCCTCCAGTGTTAAGTAAAGACAGCTTCGCTTAACTAAGCAAGGTGATTTTTAAATATGCCCATAATCCCATTAAAATCATTTTTCTCCTACTTTTGTTTAAGAACCATTTTTTTTTCTTCAAAAGAGACAAAGAGTAAAAGTTATGGTGTTAATAACCATTTTGGTGCGATATACAATATTCCATGCTATAATGTTCAGGAGTGAATATGTAAAATCGTGCAAAAGTGGCCATTGTGTTTTAGCAATCCCATCTGTTGTCTTAAAAAGGAGGAGGCTATAGTACAAGTTAATCCGTGAATTTGTTACAGACTTATCGACTTCACAACATATACATACATGAATATTCTAAAACTAAGTAATAAGAGCCATTTGTTTTATATAAATTAATGAAAGGCAATCCCTTTCGTCGTCTTAACAGGAGGATGCTTCATACCAAGATTGAAGTTAATCAGTAAATTTGTTTTGAAGATAGAGTATTAACAACAATTTATGACAGACAGACGGACGGATCCCTGCAGCATTTGAAGTCTGCCCCCCCACTCTAGTATAGTGAACCAAAAAATGACACCTTAGCCAGATTATTAAACTTGACACTGTTATTATGAACCAAACTATATATCTCATTCAACCATTTTCTTATTTCTCACATCAAATATACCTCATACAAATGTACAATAAAAAATGATTAAATAGTAAACAAATACATACTTCACTGAAGTCAAAGTGATGAGAGCATAAGAGAAAAACACTGGGTTATATTGTATATCTGATCCCCTTAGATTAAATAACCCTGGAAAAAAAAAACAGAAACAACATTTTGTATCATTTATGTTTGGATTTTTTCAATAAATAATACAAAGGTAAAGCTCGTAGAAATCCAAGTTAAATACCGTAAAGATCAATTTCAATCAATTTTAAGTTAATAAGACCATGGGTTGGTTGGTTGGTTGGTTATTTGGTTGATTGATTGATTGGTGTTTTATGCAGTGCTTAAAGTTATTTCACGTATATGATGGTGGTATATTGCATTAATAATTGACAGCAGCACCATAAAGATGTGAAGAGTTTCCATAATGTTGAAAAGTTAATTTCCCCCTAGTGCAAAGTGAAGACAGTGCTGCTACTTTTCAAATAAATTGCCTGTAATAGCCAGAGGGCTATTTTAACTGTGTATAGATACGTGTAACCAAAATGCTTTCTTATTGTCAAACGTACAAGCAATCTCATCAAGGGCTGTCACAACCAACATGTCAGCCTTCTTCTCTGTCAGTTTACTTCTTAAAGCTTTGACCTTGTCTTGCCAAGACTTTCCTGCAAGAAATTACAAAAAGATATTAATTTGACATACTATTGCTTGGTGTTTAGTTTTGTACTTTAGTTTATATTACCTACCTGACAGTGTATCTAGTGAGAGGTTGTTTTTGCTTGTTTGAATGGATAGAAGTAGAATATCTTACTGAAAGGTATTTCACTGTTCACACTGTTCCTTGATTAAATACAGTGGAATACAGGGGGGCCTCATCCTATATCAAGGGTTCAAACTTACAGTGCTAGTTACCACTACAGACCAGGAGTTTCACATTAGCTTGCTCAGCAAAAACCAATAAAGAACCAATCACAGAGCACAGTTAAGTAATAAAAAGAGATAGTGTGGAACATACAGTAACTAGTAATACTGTATTGTGATATTATGATCAAATGAAAACAAATTAACCTGTGTATTTGTCAGAGAGCACAACAAGGCTGTTATTAGGTGGGTCTGGTCTGTGAGTCCACACTAAATCCACCAAATTCTGGGGTACAGGTACCAAACTATGTCCAGCTGACTGTAACTGTTTGGATAATGGCTTCCAGGTTTCTGAAACATTTCAAAATATTACAAATATATATTGAAAGTGTACTCATATTAAAGAAGTTGACATTACATGTTACTTCAAACTGTACTTGCAGGAACCTTCCCAGTCACAAGGCCATCCACGATTATATATAAGGTTACAGTAGCAAGAGAAATAATAAAAACGTTGATAGGTAGATAGGGATGATATTCTTACGTTTATTATTGTGACATTGTGTCATAAGGGTCTATACAAAAGAGTGGCTGTACTTGTTGCCCAAGGCCTTGCTACAGGACACTCCACTTACATGTACAGTATATAAAGTCAGTGAATTTGGTGATAAAACAAAATAACCACAGCCCCTTTTTTGTGAAGAGGCTTTCCCTTTTCTAATTCATGAACAGCCATTCCTCATTTATTTCACCCCAAGAATAATTATATCTTTATTTTTTTTTTACCCTGAATTTTTAAGGTAGAAAAAAATTATCATTGATAGGCAACTGGTCTAAGCTACAGCCAGGTAGTATTGTGTGACAGTGTCTAAACACAAATTAAAACTTGAATAGAGACTGAAGAGTGAGCATGTTACCTGCAGACATAAGGAATGGATCCACGCCAACATTCCCCCCTTCTGGTAACACCTGGTGGTACAAAACATCTTATTAATTAATGTTTTATTCTGTACTCTTATATACTCTTGAACTAAAATCACACTCCATCAACAAATAAGTATTTTAAATTTTCCTCAATGTACGCAGAATATAGCACTGAGCAAACAATAAAACATAAATACACAATACATCAGATATGTTTATAAGAAGTTTTGGGGTCGCTTGAATGCACTCATTTTTATTTGATGCTGCCATTAAGGTCATTTAAATAGTTCTTCCCCTGTATACCCCTTAAACAATATAAGATGGTGATCAATTCAATTGTTCACCTAAACATTGATTGTATTGGTTGAATATTTACCTTAACAAGCCAGTCACCTTGTGAAGGAGTCTCCGGTAAACCTAGAGGAAAAAATGTGTAGGGAAAATATACCTTTAAAGGGACAATGTTTGTAGTTGAATTCAGTGTTAATAACTGTAAACCATTGTGGTTTTTTTTTGTGATTTTGGAAATTTAACTCTTTTGAACAACTTGGTCAAAACAATTTAGATTGATTGATACTAATTTACCTGCGGTACCCTGGGAGGATTGAATCAGTGTGATATATCCAAGAAGGATGAGCAGTTCAACATGGTAACCATAGAGCAATGGCAGTAGACCTAAATATTCTTGGCTTTCAAAATGATCCAGCACAAAATAAACTAAATACTGATACCACACCATATTTTCTTTGAATATAACCAGAATTACAGTTCATTTCAATGAGTGCACCACCTATGACCTTCTATATATGCCTACACAACTGACAGTTGTTTTCTCATGAAATTTTACCTGGTCAATATTGAAGGTGACAAACAATAGTGCTAGTTTCTCCAAGATGCATTGGGTGGTTTGAATCTTGAGGGTTTTTCTATTAATTTTGGTGATCTCAAAAATGTGAAACTTAAAGCCAAGATGTTGTGATGTCGAGCAATAAGTGAACTGTTTCTAAATTTGCATATGTCTGTTTTAGTGAACTTTTCATACATTTACATATTTCATATCTTTATAATTTTGTTATGCTAAAACATCTCCGTACCAACCCAATGGGTGAAGGAAATCAAGACTAGATGAGACAATGAAAGAACGCAATGCAAAGACATCATAAAAAATGTTGGCTTTGTGTTGTCCCTTGGCTGTTAGGGCAACAGAGAAAAGGGTTGGGTTGTAGTACCCAAAACTTCTATTAATGGTTTTTGACAATACATGTACAACAGAAATTAATGGAATGTTTTTGTATCAGGTTTACACTGCTTTCCCACACTAAAATTCACTTTATTAGCAGAAAACAGTGCCAGCCAAATGGGTAAAGCAGTTCATCCTCCAGGTAACTGGCGATAAGCAACATAAACCAGTGTTAGAAGCAAATCAGAGAGCCATCAGATAAAAATGAGAAAATTTACAAATTGCTAGAGACAACAAGAAAGCAACATTGTGTTGTCCTGTCTTAAGGAAGGGAGGTTTCATTGATTTCCGAATATATACCGTACTGACCATCTCTCATGAGGGTCCAATTCTCGTCCATGTCCTTCTCAGCCTGGAGATAATACCTGCCATCCGTCCACAGCATAGCAGATTTCTCCGTCACAATGGCCGTACCTGGAATAGATAAAAAAACACATGTAATACAGACCAAAAATGAGGATGACAAACACACATTCAAACTATACAAAGCATGGTTTTATATTTGCTTAAAACATGATATACTAGTATTATATATACCATGGATGGTTTGTTTAAACAACTCGTCTTACAAAATGATAAAAATACTGAGTTTTCATGTTATCCCACGTTTAAAAAAAATAAAAAACAATTAAGTGGTATAACATTTATATACTTTTAAACACTATGTATTATAAAGTTTCTGACAAATGGCTTTCTCAGAGGACCAACCACAATAACTTAATTAATTTTGTATGCATTCAATTTGGCATCCCAAGAAAATAATCTCTAAGTTTTTGTCAAAATTGTGAAGATGGCAAAATAACGCCGAAAAAAATTCAGTCAAAATGAGTTCTCCCAGAATTTGTGACAAAGATTCCTTACAACTTTATTGTTAAACTTAAATTTTTTAAAAAGGGAAAAAATCTATGTCATAGCTCATGTGTGATTGGTTTAAGGTTACCGATTAATGTTTGTTTGTTTGCTGTTTGTCTACAAATATTGGGTTAAACATTGTGTTTCCACAAACATGACAGCGTACTCACCACCCGGATACCATTGGCAACAAATGATGACAAAACCTAAGAAAGTCATGAGAATCACAGGAAATAATAGAAAGATATTATAAACACACCACTTCATACTGCACCTTAGCTCAGCCTGGGAGAGCACCAGTGCAGCATGAAGCTCCCTCCACCAGATTAAATGAGGTGTGATTACAAACCTGCTGATCCGCCGAATCCTGATATAAATTCTCTTCTACAATCACATGGAGCAACATACTCACTCTGAAAATATACATAAAAATAAACACCTAAATAACCGTTTCATGCAGTGCAGTTAAGGATATTTCAATCAAGTGATAATGTCACAACAGATAAATGAGTGAAGGAAGAAGACTCAATATTATAAGAAACAACTTCAATATTATAATATACAAATGCACATAAATGGTTGGGTTGTGAAACCCTTATCATGTGTGATGTGAATCATATGATATACCTGGTGAGCATCTCCTGTTGGTATGATGTATGCGTGAAGAGGTTCAGAAACATAAGTGTGGTTTCTCATAAATCCTCTTAGTTTTGTCAATAGATTTGTTGTTGATTTTCCTGCCATCTTCAGGTACACAGCCACTATTTTACCCTGTGGAAATTATTGACATCAACTGGATCTGTCTGCTGGTTAAAAAAAGAACAGAATAATGTTATAAGAATAGAACCATGTGGCATCCACAAACAATTTGGGGCCCAGAAGCCTACTTCTTCAGAACTTACTTACTAAAAGCAATAAATCTGACAATTGGAATCAATGACAGGTGTTAAGTGTTCTTGGGAAATGTACGATTAATTGATTGATTGGATACGATTTTTAGGCTAGGGGCTACCCAGAAGGTTTATTCTGGGATTACGATATACAATGTATATTGTAATCCCAGGTTCATTTTACCACCAGATTGAATACTTACCAGTCTATTTGCAGATCCTCTGTTCTCGAAATCACATATATTTCCAAAATACAACCACCGCAATAATCAATGGCTCTACACTTCAGTTTGCATAGTCTTATATGGTAATCTGAGCAAAATTCTGTCAAGAAATCTGGATGAAAACACTCCAGCCTTGCAAACTCTACCAAACTGAAGCTATCATTCATTGCTTTGATTTGAAAGAAGACTATCCCGAAAGTTTCACTATGACACGCAAAAGTGTATTGATGATGTTTACTCAGATGCCCCATGATGTTTTTCCTCAACAAACATATGTGTCTGTGTGAGGAGATGCAGAAAGCTTATGTGCCACACCATCAGTGTAAATGTCATCAACTCACTTTAGCATAAAGTAGTGAAATCTCAGGTAAGTCTATTTTTAAATGGTGAAAAAGGGCTGAAGTTTTTTCAAGTATACCAGATTTCTTGTCAGAAATTGTACAGATTACCATAAAAGATGATGCAAACAAAAGCAAAATGTAATTGATTACTGAGGTGATTGTATTTTGCATGTATATGTGATTTAATGGACACAGGAGCAACAAATAAATTTGTGAGTACCAAATTAAACATACCAACTTCATAACTCAGAATTGCGATGTTAGGCTATATGCATACAAATTTTCATTTATCTTTGGATTAGACATCATCTAGCCTAACGCTTGTCCTGGTGTAACTCAGAAGTCATTTGCATATATATAGCCTAATGTCAACTCTCAGTTACGAAGTTTCTATTTACGAATGCTTACCCATGAGTCTATTTGCAGCTCCTGTGTCCTTGAAATCATATGTATTTCAACAACTAAAGTGCCACAGTAATCAATGGCGTGTACACTTTTGATTGCATAGATTGTCTTTTATGGTAATCCGAACAAATTCTGTCAAGAAACCAGGATAAAAACACACCAGTGTGGCAACCTATACCAAATGGCAGCCATTTTTCACTGCCTCAATTTAAAAGTAGACTCACATGTAGAGTGACATAGGGTCTAATGAAACTCCGGGCGAGTCTACTTTCAAATTGAGGCAGTCAAAAATGGCTGCTGTTTGGTATAGGATGCCACACTGGAGTGTTTTTATCCTTGCTTCTTGATGGAATTTGTTCCGCTTACCATAAATGATGATGCAATGAAAGCGTGTACACATTTGATAACTGTGGGGGTTGTATTTTGGAAATATATGTCATTTCAAGGACACAGGAGCAGCAAATAGATTCATGAGTAAGCATTTGTACATAGAAACTTCATAACTGAAATTTGACGTTAAGCTGTAATCTGTTATATCAGGATATGTTCGCTATTAACCTTTTAACAGGTCTATGGAGATGCTTTTTTTCTCATAGTTACATTTTTACTTCATGCTATATTGAAAAATTACAGAAAGACGGTCCTGTTGGGAAACAGGTGATAGGGCACATAGGCCTTGGGGCTTACCGTATTATTAGTGTCAGTATAGCATGTGCTTTATACATGTAATGACAGTACCTGGATTAAATAAATAAGCTAACATGTAGAGTGTAGAGTGGTTGGTGACGTCAAATGAACTGCAGAAATCACACATTCCCATATTACAGAATACTGTAAATTTAAGCCTTGAAATGATGACAAATAAATACAATGTAGTGTTAATATTTAACAAAAAGGCAGTTAAGACTAATTAAATGCCTTACAAAGCACCTAAATTTGTTTAAAGCATCCCCAAATTTGCAAAAAACCCAGTTTTAATTTGATGTCGTTATTTTGTTTTCTTTTCATTATATGTAGACAGGGTTTCTTATTTTCTGATTGTCCAGTTAAAACATACCCGTTTTGTACAAATGACACATTTGTGTGAAACCACACTTTTTTCATTAGAGGACTTGTTACAATGTGTTTGTGAAATTTAGTAACACTGCCCAGAAGTAATCATCGAAAATCAAACCTCACAAATATTAATTCTCCTGAGATCCTACTGGAAATGTTATTGATACTACAAACTTAAAGACAGGGATTTCGCTTTCTAAAGCGACTATGTTCAACGAATTTGTTGATACGAAAACATGATGAGCAATCAATTAGAGTAACTCTGCAAGAAGTATCACCTTGCTGTTGTCCACGATATGCAGTTTGGAGAATCTCATTTGATGTAACAAGTACCGTACTTGTTGATTTACAGTGATGGTAGCATGTACATTTTGATTATTGTCCTTCATTATTGGCATCATTTTAAGATACTTTGAAATTATTATATTTCAGCTGAAACAGCAGACATACTAGGGGCAAAATCAATTTTGTATTAACAATTTTAGTAATATCATTTTTTAGAAAAAAGCGTACCAATGTGTTCATTCTAATTATTTGCATTGATTATATTTTATTTTTTATAGGACATATATACACCTGTTTTCTTTCAGAAGGGAAAAACAGTTTATTCCTCAGGTTTTCAGACTAATCAGTTTCAAATTATATGATATGTATTAATTTATTTGATGTTCATTGGACAAATTTTTCACATTTTTGCCCTGGAAAAAGAAATTTCAAGAAAATCGGTGATCACCCTACTTTATGTTAAGGATAGTGACCCGATAGGCTAGACCAAAACTAGATGCGAATACGTATTTATACCAAAACTACCGGTACATGTTAGATCCAGGTACCGTCATTATATAGCGTATGCAATACTGACATGTATATATGTAACGCTTAGGCCGGCGAACAGCTTTCAATAAAACAAAGATCTAGAAATACTAAATTGTACTAGGTCTTAAACTTTTGCTCATGTTACTGCAAGCAAGCATTACCTCCTGGAGTTTCACCTGTTAAACTGCTCGTTAAACTTTAGCGAACAAGTTACAATATATACACTGCTGTTGTTGTATCGAACCAATATTTGTAAAATGTACGAGACATGGCAG
>JAVFBW010129509.1:0-23418 GCA_034783835.1 Mopalia ciliata
TATTCATTAAAAAGTGAAATGTTAATATTTTGAGCTTTTTCCAAGGCATGAGACTGTACTGACAATGAGCTCATCCCGCAAAACTTCCGTAAGAAAGTGTGTATTTTATTGTCACTTAATTAATTAAAGGGGCGAGTGAAGGGCCATAATGCAGTCATTGTATAACGCCTTATGATTGCCGTACATTGCCCTTAATTTTGGGCTGATATCCAGTCATATGAGTGGAATAATGAGTGTTCAACCCCAGTCAAACAAACAAGCAACACACAAATATCGTCATTATTATATTTTACAGAATTCGCTCAAAGCATTGAACAGCTTTAGATAAAAATGGAACTTTGGCCAACTAAAGACGACTTTACCGTGGCTACATTGGCCTTAATAAGACTGCCAAACACTTTGAACCTTTCGATGGAAAATATTGGGCAAGGAATTATTTACGACACCAAAACGACCCCATTTACGGGTTATGAATTCTCCCTGATTGGAGACATGGCCAGGGAAAGGGAAATGGTGTACGAGTCTGTAGTTTGGTACAACGAATCCGTGAATTTATTACGGAACGAACCGAATGTGGATTCCACATTGATCGTTCGGACTAAGAAGAAACTGTCTTCCGCTTGGAATCATGTAAGACAATACATATATATAAATGTAGCCTCTGCAAATATCACCACTTGCTCAGTTATAATCAAACTATAAATAAGCCGCAGTTATTTATATCGTTTGTTTGAAAATCCGAAGCAACTGTCTGTTTTCTTTTCAGTTTCAAGCAATTTCTACAATGTCAAGAAATATTGTGGCTTTTTCTTTACTTATTCAGGCAATTTCTCTAATGGTAATAATACTGTGGCGTGATCATTTTACGTACTTGTTACTCATAGAGCGATGTCTAGATTGGTGTTCTATAGAGTCTAGAGTCGTTTTATTCACGCACCATCCAGTAAATTGTCAAATGGCAGCAATAAATTTCATAACGGAGGAAAACCCAAAACAAACAATCCATCAAACAACCAATCAACCAATCAACCAATCAATCAATCAATCAATCAATCAATCAATCAATCAATCAATCAATCAATCAATCAATCAATCAATCCATATCAATCAATAAATCAATCCATCAATCCAACAATCCATCAATCAATCAATAAAATATGGTAAATATACACATAAGGGAAAATATTCAAAGAAATAAGCAAACATTTCTCTGGACTATACTGAACATTATTTGAGAGATTGTTTAACAGCTCACACACCTGGTGTGTAACGTTCTGTGACTGTGAAACAATTGTCAGCACGGTTGTGTGTCAGTGAGTTTGATAATCTATATCGGTTTTATTTAAATGTCACATAAATAAAGACAAACGGAACGGACTAGTCGTTACAGCTGAACACGTTTTCCATAATACGATCGCAGTAAGATAAACTTTATTCTGAATGTGACAGCATGAGCAATAAACGGGAGTACATCTCTCATTTAAAATGCCATTTTATTGTTTTCATTGTCAATATTTAAAAACGTTGTCTCATAAAAAAAGTTTATTATCTGCATCATAAATGTCACTTGTCTAAGTAAGAGACTGCGTACATAGATGTGTTACCATTTGTGGCTAAAGATAGGCTTTATATGCCCCAGCTTTTATCAGATATAATATAAGATATATAAAACATATTTCATTCAGAAGAAAAAGCCTATCATGCCGACGTTTATTGAAGCTTCTAATTCGTAGGGTTCTAGTGCATTAATGGCTTTATAACAAACCGATTTTTTATTCGAAACTTGTCAATATGAAAACCATTAGAACTTATTGTACGAGTTGAGATACGCTAGATACTATATTTGCGAAAGTCCTCAAAAGCTATTAGGTCTCGCTGGACTGTTGGTTTTGTTTTAAAAAACAATATTTTGTATTTAACCAAAATTTACATATCATATACATGTAGGTCGGGACAATATGTATGTATGGTTCTATCGTGAAACTCTGTAGCTCAGTTGGTTTGCTGGCCCGACTAGCCAGACCCGTGTTCAAATCCCGGTAGAAGTCAGCGACATCATTTTCTCTACAATACAAATATACGTTGTTGAATAGCTGGGATCATGACAGGTCATAGGTGGATTGGACCAGGCTCCTGAATTTATATACAACCTTATAACTCAGGCTCAAATTTTAGTATTTCCTATAAGACATTTGACATATTTAACTATCATAAAGATTGTATGTTTTACTGTTTGTATCAGTGATAAAAATGTATTTTCCATTTTAAGCCCTTATCATATTGCAAGACCTCAAAGGCATTTTGTTAATAATGTTCTGAAAATGTATTTTCCTTTAGGACTCAGAAACAATTGTTTCTTTATATATTTTATATGCATTATTTTATATTTCTGTAATTATAAGTATAATCACCCTATGGTGGCCAAAAGTCACTTAAATATTGAGGTTAGTTATTTTCGTTTGATTTATTTTCAGTGATGAAAGTCACGCACAACAAAATTCCATATTTTTCTATTTCAACCCAAATTCATATCAAAGCTCAAATGGTATTTTACGTATACTCGTTTCACTGTTTCGCCATTTCACAGAGAGGTGATAGGCACTCCTTTTTTATCTATGTTTTAGAATTTGCAACACACGTACGTTGCATCACTCCTGTGTATAAGACCACAAAAGCATTTGGCCACCAGCTTAATATTTCACTACGAGTCAAATCGGGCTTCGTCTATTACGTAAAGTCATTGATGTCGCGTAATCCCGTAAACTGCGAAAAATATCATTTCCGGTTGTACAAGGGAACAAAATATCGTGTTGTCACAGTGGCTGATACATGGGGATCTGTTATGGCCCTACGTCACATCAGTGACTACCCCTACTATTTGTATATAATTGATTAAAGACTTACTATTAGCTGAGCTGGGCCAACAATGGCATCACGCTTGTTAAATTGGTCTATTTTAGATTTGGTCGATTTTGGATCTGGTCGATTTTTCTCACCAAGTCAATCTGAGGGAAAAAGATGGAGATGTGGCTGTGAATTTGAATCGATTATTCACCAGTCGCCGCGGAGCAATTTATTTCTCACACGACAAAAACGATCCTGTAGATAGCTCATTTTGAACTATTACCGAATCTATCAACCTACATGTGTATGTTCAACAAAAACAGATCCGTTGCTAAAGAGGACAATTAGACATGTTTAAATACATGAACCAAGATACACAAAATAAACTAATGTAGGGTGTATCATCAGCAAGAGTCATCAATTTATAGACCAACCCTATCTAATTGTCATATGCCGGTGTGAGAAATATGCATTATTAGCATAACGTTATGTAATGGAGTAAGGCGTGTTGGCGGAGTTAGCAAAGATTCTATTAGAAAACGTTTTGTGTAGTTAAATTTTCTCTATATCCTTTCTTAATTCTCACAGTTGAAATGCCGACGCATGGTTATTTTTCTACGATTCAGCAAGATTCTTCAGGGAATTTAAAGCTGATAGCTGAAAAAACAAATTGTATCTAGGATTATTTCTTGTTCGGCTCAAGAGTGAAGGTTTCGTCATATTTAATTGGTCAATTGACATCGACCTATGTGACGTTGAAGAATGACTTATACTCGTTGGTGAGCGATTCGGTTCCCAACTTGCATTGTATTACATGTACATCGTACCAAGGGCTACAATTGAGGGGATTTTACAATTAATATAGTTAAATAATTAATTAGTGGCTTAATATAAGCTGAATTGGGGTCATGACTGAACTCACTGGTTGATAAATGCGCTGACTGTCTTAATGAGCACTCACTCGATGCATCGTTCGATTTAGTCCATTTTTTTCACCAAGTCAATCCGAAAGAGAAAAAAATATGGAGGCGAGGCTTTAGATTTGAAGCGATTAATCACAAGTCTTCGGGGAACAATCTGTCTTTCACGCGACAAAAACTCTCCTGCAGATAGCTCATTTGGAACTATTACGGGATCCATCAACCTACATGTGTACTTTCAACAAAAAGATCTGTTGCTAAGGAGGACAATTAGACCTGTTGCTATACACGAACCAAATTAAAAAAAACCCCAGTAGATTAGCTTCACTGCGTATCATCAACCATAGTCGTCAATTTATACAAGAGCCTTTGCAAATTTTCCTGCGCAGGTGTGAGACATATGTAGAATGATTATTTTCTGATTATCGTTGTGTCAACGGATAGAAACAAACGGGTTTGTATATGTAAGTTCCCGTTGATTAATGAGCATTCAGAAGCAGCAAATGGTTCATTAAAGATTTGGGGTTTAAGTATAGTAAGAATCGGCCTGTCCCACTCTAGACTTGAGACAGTAATAGGTTCTTTGTCAAGTTTCAGCACAGAGATTTTAATTGAGAATATATCTTCCCTCAGGCTATTATGATGTCATTGTACCATAAGAAATTGTAATTGACTGACAAGAACTGGGCAGAAGTATCGCTCAATTTGAAAATTTATCGCTGGCAATTACGTAACAAAATAAAGTAGACTGTGTCAAAGAGGCGTGCTGGTGAAATAATTGTAAGTTAATATTCTACAATTGATCGATCTTAGGTTGTCGAAAACTTAAAATCCAGTCTCCAGAAGATATTTATTTTCCATAAACGGCCACGAATATACATAGTCATTCAAGTTTTGTATTTTTAGACCAAAATTTTAAAAAATATCGTATTGTAGTCAATTATTAAAGTCGAGGATCAAGCTGTGCAAATGCCAATGAAAAGTATGTAACAGTAGATAAAACCATTGTTAGTATATACGCTATACACCATTAACTGGTAGCCCTATATATGTTTCACGTCGTCCAATCCAAGGTTATTATTTATTTTAGGCTTTTCTAGCTTCTTTTTGTATTAAATTATAAACCATGCCATCTGGCAGATTAACCTTTTATAGATATTGATCTAAATTCTCACATTCGTTACTTCAGCGAAATAAAAGGTACGTTATTTAGCATTATTTAAGAAATACAGGTTTGGTGTTTTTACTGAAAGAACGATCAACGGAATTATTCATTGATTTCAGACAAGGTGAAGTTTATTATTTTTTGGAAATTTCCATTGCCCTATCAAAACAGCATGACTGCCCTCAAGGAATACTATATCGCTAGAAAGATGACCAAAAAAAATCAATCTTTTTTTTTATTCGGAGTAACGCCGTACTTTATGTAATTTTACTCGCTTGAGGGCGTGCCAAAACAGTTAGTGAAAGAACACCGCCTCGAAGCCAGTGGAAACAAAGTCATGACGGGTCAAATACCTTTCCATCGCAGGACACATCACAAACAAATCGGCCTCCGTGTCCCCTTTAGCTCTGAGAGTACCAGGACAACAGGAATGTGCCTTCAGCCGCCAGCATACTTTGAATTCGGTGAAAGTAAACTACCTTAACGCGACGTCAAGAGGGCCGCGATTGATTGATTGGTTGGCGTATAACGTCACGTTTACGGGTACATGTATTTCACAACGGCGTTGCACCCGGCAGTAAGTACAACACAAACACAAACACAAGATGTAAAGTGTTTTACTCCTTCGGGAAAAATGGCCCAATGTTTCTTCTCTGCTGGGTAAAGCATAGAATGTTAGGATGATATATCCAGGAAATGCGTTCTGAGACTTGAGAGAAGAGTAACAAATACGTTATCTCCGACCCAAAACTAAAACTCGGACAAAACTCAACGTCTTTAATGTTTATGGTCGATGTATAATGTAAACAAGAACTGAAATATGTCGATTGACCAGGATTCAAATTGGGTATAGCATTGCCAAGTTTGGTCTGGAACCGACTTGAAGTCACATACATGTAGCTTTATAGGAGTTGTGTGTATATATGGCGTTAAACGTTTTTGTTTGTTTGATTGGAATTTAACGTCGTACTCATGAGTATTTCACATATATGACGACGAATTGTCGACTTCACACTGTACCTAGCCTTCTCACGGTGGAAAACCGGGAGGAAACCTCGTAACCCTATCCCTGTCCCATTTTTTATTTCGGTTCGAGCCAACGACACTAGGTGCATTGTCTGAGGTGGTCGGTTCTGAAACACAGTTGAACTCAAACGTTATTATCCGTCCATAACCACGAACGTATTCTACATTATTGCGCCTGTAATGTCTCATATATTGTTTTATCGGACAGGTAAGAACCGACACTTATTCAGAGTACGTAATAAAATAGTCATCCAATGCCATCATACCTTCATAGTGACAGAATACTTTATTATCCAATGCAGCAGTGTTAGTAATAACGGAAGTACATTCATCATTTTAAGAACATTTTATCGTTTTTCTGCCAATACTTAAAGTGTTCTGTAGTAATCCAATACGTAATCTTTATTATTAATGTAACTTATCTTATATCGTAAACGCAAACTACATATTTTATAACTTCCCAAGACAGCTGTATTTTGCTGTGAATGCCTTAATCGATAGAAATAAAAATGCTGCTCTTATCTGAAATAACAATTTGCAAAGTACAAAACTCGTTCATCATCATGATTGACACATAAACATAAAAAAGGTTGATTGTAAAAGTTTATTTAATACGCTTTGTCGGCGTTAAAGTCGGAATTAAAATCAGATTGTTTTTATGTGTGTGGGCTCTTGAATGCTTTATCGTTTGCATTGTGAAAACCTGTTACTGTTACATTCATTTGCATAATTTGGACTGTCATTACTAAAGAAAAGGACATAAGATTGACGTATATTTAGTTCCTTATGATTCCATTGATGGTTACAGTAAAGTAAACAGGACAATCTAAAATAGAATTTATCCGACTTCCTACGAGACATGGACTTGTTTTGCACTTCTTTTTCTAGTTGGTCTGTGGCATACCTTTCCCCAAATATTGACAAAATTAATGCACAATGCCTGGCACAGCGTATAGAGTTGTCTTAGCCTCCTCCACTATAGAAGCTTCAGTCAAAGTAATGATTGACAAGATTCTTGGCTAAGAAAACGTAAAAAATGTCTAATGACACGAAGGGAAAATAAGAGCAGTGTCGCGTAGCTCTCGGTTTTATAAGGAAATCCATCGTGCTATTTACCCTTGAAAGCCTGTAAGTACTGTCAGAAGTCTATTAACTAGCAGTATGCAACTACCATATAGATAATCTAACCGGCATTGGGGACCGAGCCCCCTGTTTTAACGTATGATGTGACGTAGCAGACAAGAAAATTCAAAGGAACGCAACTTCAAAAATGATGCATTATGGGAAAGTTCTGCCATTCCTCAATCATATTGTTTCTAATTAAACGAAACCAATTTACTTAGTGTAATATGTGCCTGATAAATAAACACAAATGGCCAATATATCGACAAATATTAAGCCAGTCGTCCGAATCCAGAGAATACCCAGAGTTCCTCACAATTAAAGCCTCATGTCTGAAATGTGACGTCACCGTTTTTTGTTGGTCTATAACGCTGTGGACATTACTATATGTCAGTTACATACATAGACTCCTGGGGTCAGTTGCTCGAAAGAGTATTAGTCGCTAACACCATATTAAATCGTTAATACCAGGTCAGAGATAGACCTACAACATGGCGTGACGTCATCTAATAGAGGTTTAAATTTAATAGCGCTTTGAGCAACCGGACCCTGGTACTGTATATAACAAATGAGTTTAAACAAGATTTACCAAAGACAGACTAATGGAACGTCTGCATTGGGGTACCAAAACTAAATTGTCCGAGCATTGGATTCGGTCGATTTCTCTCCAAGAGAATAAAGAAATCGGAAAAGGACTTCTGAATTAAGAGTGATTTATCACACGTAAGAAGGAAGCCATCGTCTTTAACAAAGCAAAAGCTATCTCAGAGGAAGCTAATTTGGTAGGTATTACAGGCCTGTACTGACATCTATCAAACATACATTTTTCTTTTTTACAAAAACATACGTGCTGATTACGGGAATAATGATAGGTATTGCTTTGAAATCACTTTAGAAGAGCAAACAACATACTAATTGGTGTGCTTTTTCCGTACGATTCACCACGGCCTTCACTGTATACTACACAGTTGTGAAATTTTCCAAGTTTTATTTTCTGTTTGTATCAATTTCTGTTTTTGGTTCGAAAACACAGTTGAGCTCAAAAGTTATTGTCAGCTCATAACCACGATTGCATTCTACATTATTATGCCATTGTAACGGACAGGTAACAGCCGATAATCATTTAGAGAATGTAATTAAATAGTCCCCCCCCCCCCCAATGCCATAATACCTTAATAGTGACAGAATGCTTTATTTCTCAATGTAACAGTGTTAGTAATAACGGAAGTATATCCATCATTTTAACGGCATTTTATTGTGTTTCTGCCGATATTTAAAATGTTCCGTAGTAATTCAGTACGTACTCTTTATTATTAATGGAACGTATCTTATCTCGTAAACGCCAACTACATATTTTATAACTTTCCAAGACAGCTGTATTTCGCTGTGCATGTCTCAAGCAATATAAATAAAAATGGAGATCTTATCTGAAATAAAAATTTGCAAAGTACAAAACTCGTTCATCATCATCGGTATTGATGCATAAACATGACAATAAGTTGTTTGCAACAGTTTATTTAATACGTTGTGTCGGCGTAAAAGTCAGAATTAAAAGCAGATTGTTTTCTTTTTGTGGACTCTTAAAAGCTTAATCTTTGCATTGCGAAAATGTGTTTCAAACAAATACTGTTACACACATACTGTTTGCATAACTTGGACTCTCGATACTAAAAATAGACATGAGAATGACGTACTTTTAGTTCCCTATAGTTTCCTTAATTGTTTTAGTAAAGTAAACACGAATGCTGAAAGGCGTCCGACAACAAGCCCATTTAAAAATTGCTCTTTTTAAGAAAAATGAAGGTATTCTGAATGCATAAGTCAAAGTAATGTATGACAATATTCTTGACAAAGAGAACATAAAAAATGTCTAATGATACGAAGAGAAAACAACAGCGTAGAGTCACGTCGCTCTCAGTTATATAAGGAAATCCATTGTGCTTTCAATGCGTGAATCCATGCTATTTACCATTGAAAAACTGTAAGAACTGTATAAAACAAATGAGTTTAAAGTTAAACAAGCTTTGGCAAAGAGAGACTTATGGAACGTATGCATTTGGATTACCACAACAAAATTGTCGGAGTATTGGATTCGGTCAATTTCTCTTTAGGAAAACAAAAAAGAAATTGGAAAAAGGTCTCTGAATTAATTGTGATTTATCACACCTATGAAAAAAAACATCCGTCTTTAACAAAGCAAAAACTATCTCAGAGGAAGCTCATTGGTAGCTATTACAGGCCTGTACTGACATCTTTCAAACATACATTTTTTCTTGTCTACAAAAACATACGTGCTGATTACGGGAATAATGACAGGTATTGCTTTGCCTCACTTTGGAAGAGCCAACAAGATACTGATTGCCGTGCTTTTTTCCCAGACGATTCACCACTGCCTTCACTGTGCCATTTTCGGTTTGGTTTTGTGGTCTCGTCAAACATATCCGAGATTAAGATCATTGCATACACGTTTCTATTGACTTATCTATAGAGATTTTATGTACAGTGCGTGTTACGTGACGATGTATCAGCTCGAGTTGTCTCAAGTCGGACTGCAGTATCAATCGAGCTCGAGGAGAAATGTTTATTCACAGTCCGACTGGAGACTTTACAAACAAGCAGTTTATCATATATTTACAATATTTTTGTTGAAAAGTTAGACAATTTGACAAATTTTCATTGATGATCGCTTGGAAAATGCAAAATAATACTAATATATTACTAAGTCCGAGATTTAAAATAGTCCAAATTTTATTTGTGAAATCATTTAATATAAATGGCTGTTTGATATCCCTTTTTAAACTCTTAAACTAAAAGTGTGACTATATGATCTAGAGGGAAACCCTAGTAACTGAGCACGTGAATTTGTTCTATGAAATTCTACACCACAGGCAAACATGCGAGACGACGTGCATAGTTCAATGCTAAACCCCAATCAGTGAGTTAATTTCGTGTTATCGTAATGTATATTGGTTTAAATTTAACAAAGACTTCAATGGAACAATTGGTCCGGTTGCCAAGTGTTGAGCACTGCAACACAAATTCGAGGGGGTTCGCCTGTCACGTTAGAGGGGCCGAAAAGGATCGATGAGAGACGTTCGGAGAGCTTCGTGTTGTCCTGGTGGATGAGCCGAAAGACAAGATGTTTGTAATTGTCCTGTCTTGTCTTTGTTTACTGATTGTCGTTGAAGGTGATTTCGTGCACCTATTCGGCTGGCAGTCCGTCGTATGAAGCAAATAACCACGAATACTTCCCAATGAAACAAACAAATTACCGATACGTATTGTCAACATGCAGACAGGTACTTCTTTAGATTATGTTTTTTTTTTATCACTCTCTTATCTTAATATAAAGAATTGCATAAGTTCACAAGGGCTGGCCAGACTTATCATTCAATTTGTTTCTTTGGCGTTTACCTTCATATGCAAGGGAATTTCTCATGCATGGCGATGGATGGTCCATTTCACACCTCTCCTTGCTTAAACACAGGAGCACAGGGAGGAAACATTGTAAAAACACCCGGGATTGCCGTAGTCACATCATGAGACTCATCAATATACCTTAGTTATTTTGAAATACATTATTAGCCATCAGCACTGTAATTATCTATACACTAAAACACCTGGTGACGCTTGCAGCAAAATGTTTCAACATTGACCGAGTGATTACTTCGAGAGAAATGATATATTAGTGATCGTGACAATTTTAACTATGTTAAAGAGGAACATCTGTCAAGTTGACGACATTTGATCGGTTTCAAATTTCCTAAGATTCAAAGCGTTGTCAGTTGAAGCTATACAGATTCAGCATCTTAAAGGTCACATGTCTTATAGAAACTGTTTAAGTTATTAAGAGTTTATTCGATGGAGATCGAAGCGAGTTTTTTCATAGAAGTGCAGGTGCCAAAATTAGTTATTAATAAACGAAAACCGTTTAAAGTCCTGTTTGCACATGCTCGTTTGTCAGTGGAAAAGTTGCATTCATTCGAATATACTGCATACCCCCACCTGTGACCGTGGTGCGAAATGCTACATAACCAAATAGTAAATTTGGCCGTACTGCCTGGTGTTTAATTTCTGACTTTTTATACCATTTTTATCAGCCCGTCATTTATGGAATTCAAGTCAAACTTGGTTAGTATGCGTGTTCCATTCTACAAGACGGAGTGAATATATTCATCGTGTCAACATGTCGTGTAGGATTGTTTGGTGTATTTTTGTCTAGACATGCTGTCCCCAGGGGGATTTTATTCAAACTCGATTATGAATATAACATGTGGCAAGATTTCTTCGGAAGAATATTGCGACTCCCTTGAGTCTTTTTATTTTTGTTTTCCAGTGTATCGATGTTCCTGATGCTGCAATTGAATTTTGCTTAGTATTAATACGGTACATCGTACAGCAAAACCCTAACAGCTTTTGTGCACGGTTGACAAGGTTATGCACGCGTCAAAGACACCAACTAAGATTCTGATACGGACTCAAAACATTGAATTTTAAAACTTTATGTACTTGCTCCTCGTTCTTTCTTTCGTCAGTGTGTGGTACGGTTGCATTCAAGCAAAATCCCCCGTATTTAGGACAGCTATCTTGTAACATCTCTAGAACAGTATCTAGATATAATGAAGATGTCGGCCGCCGAAATGGGCCTAAAAACTAAGGTACATGCATTTGTATGGTTCAAATGGACTCAAACAGTGTGCATTTCGGTTGTTTTTTGTTTGTTTGTTTGGGGTTTTTTTCTATAATATATTTTAATAATTTAATTTGAAAGAAGCATCCTTATCCTGATATGTCTAAAATCAAACACAACAACCGAAAAAAAAAAAAAAAACCAACTGAGCAGACAACAAGATTAGGCTACACACTAATTGACTGTATACATTGTCGATCGTGGAACTATAGCTGTTGTATTGTTTGTCGAGAATATACATACATCACTGTAGTGTTGTAATAGCTCCTAATTTCCTTCCCACCTATTAATCGTTTTATGTCCTGGATAGATGTCTCCCCTGACACGTATTATAGATCACTCGCAATTTAAAGTCACACCTTAACTGCTTTTTTTTTAAATATTTTTTTCCACCTTTCGTTCATTACAGTTTGTTAGTCAGTAGTTGCAGTGGTACATACATAATACAAGTTCATACGATTTGAGTTCCAAATGTTAAATCTACGATATTTCATTATACAAGAAAACCTTTTTGGGAGGTACTTTTATGGGTTTAAAACTGCTGCGGCATTTTTTTATGCGTATCAAATTGTAGTCCTTTTTCAAGAAGGATTGTTTGTTTGTTTGTTTGTTTGTTTGTTTGATTGGGGTTACTCAAGGATAATTCACTTATATGAGGACATGCTGTCCACTCACAGTGTTTCATACCTACTTACGGTGGAAAACCGAGAGGAAACCTAGTAAAACCCACCCTCGTGATTGCCACAACGCCTGACTCACTCATATATATATATATATATACCCAACGATCTACAGACTGATCCTGTGAACAGTACATCGAATTAAAATTAGTAAGCGCCGCTGGTCCTAAGAAAGAAAGGATCTCAAACAGGGCTGTAATACACTCACATGACTCTTTAGGGTCTAGTTAGGGTTAACACCAGATTAAATTACTAATAGTGGATAAGGGATATGCTTTCAAAAATGGCTCTTAACTGCACTCTTAGGGGTTTCTTTTAATAAGATGGAAACATTTATATGGAAACATTAGTCCAAAATGGTTCATTAGAAAAAGGAACCATCTACATGGAACCATAACGGCACAAAGAAAGAGCGAAATACTTGTAAAAGTTTTTGAGAGGGTTCGACGTAGAACGGTAAAGGGTTTTATTCGAGCCATGGCTGAAGAATCTTAAAGGGTTCCATAAGGGCCCTATTTGTCGAAGAGTGTGTACAGAGCAGAGCCAGAGAAAAAAGTGTCCATAACAAGGTATTGTGACGTTAGTGTGTAGAACTCCATCCCTGTTACTCGCTATCAGTTTGTAGATATTTAGATTGTATGTTAGGCAACATCTGTTAAAGTGTATTTCGGTAGCATTTGGCGAGAAGTCGAAAAGAATCCCATTAAAACTAACCTGCAATTGTTCTATCACCTTTGCTTTCTCTTTATATACCTGGTGTTAAAAATCAATTAAGACCTGTGCGTTCATTAAATTATGTTATGCATTGCAAAGGTTTTTTTTTTTAAACTTAGGTCCAATTGATATGAATAATAAAAAGAGAGCATATACGCAGCAGTGAAATCGAGAGATCAAATTAAGTATTAATAAAAGAACAATAAAATCTAAATCAACATGATATATGGATTTATTTTATTACTTATACTGTCCCAATGACGATAACACATTCCATCATTGTGACAGTTTAATGATGATAGGTGCTTCTTTTATTGCGTAACCTGTAAAATATTCAATTCTAACTGGTCAGATGTAATAAAATATATGACATTGAAAGCAGACATTTTAACCATAGAATGGAATCGGGATTGACACAAATGTTCTTGCTGACAAATTGGTTTAAAGCCCGTCTGTGTTTTACAGCTGCGGCTCGTGACTAGTTCAGTCAATTTCAAAACCATGTCAGATATAACCAAATTAAAATTGTCAACTAAGCGAGATAAAATAATTTTGACGATAAAAAATGGTCATGAAGATTAGCAATGCACACTCTTAAAATAATGTTCTTTGAGACTTCTTTAGACAAGAGAATGGTTTTATATGATAGAAATGGTTCTTTGATGCACAAAGGAAAGGACAAAATACTCGGAATATACCCTTTAAAGGTAAATTCGAAAACCAGGTCATATATAACTGTTAACGTTATATATTGCAAACCAAGTCCTATACAGAATGCGGTTCTAATGTATAGCAAGCAGGTCGTTCATGCATGTAAGGTGAAATCAAGAACTGAAATTTGCATGATAAACTGTTGAAATCGTTTCACCTGTTAGTCAAATGCTACAAAAGGGAATTTCGCGGACTTTAAGAAATTTATGTTTACAGAAACTATAAAATCGATTTACCGTTATGTTTGGTGGCGGTTTTTTCCATTGCTATAAATTTCGTCTAGTCTGCATCGGCCACTTTAATATTTGCTGTTATGTCCTTACGGTGCTAAAAGTTTAGTTGCCGTGTTAACCTTGCTTACAGTCCAATTAAATCAGAGAATCTCTACTTTGCTGGCAACCCATTAACATGACGTCTAAAGTTGGATAATTGAAACAATTCACACCAACTGATGATCATATTTAACTTTTACAATTTGTTTTATGACAAGTAACGTCCTAAAATATTGATAATCACAACCTTGTTATTTATCTCACTACCATCGATCAAACTTCTTGTTATGTAACTTGCGAAATTGTAATTTTCCCAGGAAATTATGCTCGTCGCGATCTCTGTGTGTTAAAAGTTGAAGCAATCTAGTAAACCGGGAAAGAAAGTCAAAGTTCACACCCAGACAAGAAACAGGCAACATTTGTCATCTCGTCAGAGGTCAATGAAATGACCCGGATGCAAAAGAAACAATGGAAATAAACATCCGTAACCTTAGATAACGCAACGAAGCCGCACACGGTACATTTGTCATCGAGGAAGATCAAAATGTTAGATTATGATATATTGACAGCAAGTAAGCTGTCAATGGATTAACAAGGATGAAATATTGGACGACAGAATGAGGTTGAATCTTATTAAGTAAGGGCCATTTATAATAACTGATTCGCTGCATAAAGAAAAAATAATCAATTATTGTCAATTTCTTTACACTTCTTTATGGCAGGATTCAATGAAATAGCTTTCAGGAACCAAATTAAAAAAATGTGTTTTGAAGATTTATTGAACTTCTATGCAAGAAAAAACAAATCATAGTGCAAACCATCTACAAGTGATATCGAAACCGGCCTTTACTCCGCAGAGTGGCAGCATGAAGGGAAGTTCATGTTGCCCTGGTGCTCTCAGAGCCAAGCGAAAAGGCGACGACGATCTGTTTCTTATGTCTTTCTAATGCGCCTTGTGTTTGTCCTCTCTTGTCATTGTTGCCAGTGACGTTGAGGGTGATTTCCCTCACGCATTCAGTCAGCATTCAATCGTATTCGTAAAACAAAAATTAAGTACTCCAAACGCAACGTGCTTAACTATGCCACAGTCCATTTACAGTTAAAGCAGACAGCGTCATCTGCAATATTCTGTATATCCGTAATGTTTTGTATAATTAACAAAGTTTATAGAATACAATTTCCTATCAATATGGTGTGTACGTCTCGTTCCTGTCCACTTTACTTCAGAGTGCCTCGTTTAAACTCTACAATATGTTTAGGTTTTACGTAAGACTGGAAGGTAGAACCGGTATCTTTTTGACTTTCCCGTTTGTGTTTGAACTGGACAGAATGTAGGGGGTTCTAAAAAATATAGTGATATACGCCTAACAAAAAAAACCCAAACAAATGAACATTACATCAAACGTTCTTTAATGAAAAATATTATTTGTTGCATTCTTTATTATACAGAAACTAACAGTAACAATCTCAATAACTGCCACTACTGTTCGCTTTTCTAAAATTTGTTAAAAAATCTAAAACTCAAACGGAGTGTTCATATATAAAAGACCAAAGTCACAACTCCGAAAAACGATAAACAAGACATGTTTAAGATTCTAAATATTTCGGTTTATTAAACCATCTTCAGTAGTGAAGGGCTATCAAGGAAAGAAGTCTTATATACGGTACTGAACAAGCATGACAAAAACAGCAGGAAATAAAATATACAATGAGGGTTAAACAGTCACAACTAGAACATTATCAAAAATAAACAGTTACATGCAGTATGGTTATCTTGCTGGCTAAACCCTATGTGGTGCTTAATCTACGGTTGTCTACGGTTTGATCATTAAAGTTATTATAGATATAATGGGGTGGGGATTAGTGAGCAGTTAAAACAGTGAGAGGTCTTTGCTGGCCTTAAGTCTGTGATTAAGTTCTGGCTTGTTGTTCCTAATAGCAAGTGCTTCTCTCATTAGGAGATCTGACCAACCTTTGTCAATAAGTTTTGTATTTTGCATAATAATTTCTAATAATAAAATCATATAGTACAGAAGGCAGATTGATATGTAGACGATACTTGTACTCTCCACCATTCTAGTGAGAATCACAGTTTTTTACATAGTGAAATATTGACTGCTGTTCCATTCAGACAGCAAACTGCCCAATTAAGGTCAAATGCAATTTATGCTATAAAATTCTCAATTTTTTTTTCACAGATCTAACGAATGTTGAGTTTCGTTTGTCTGGGGTAAACAGTGGTATTTATGGTCGGCTAGAAATCTTCGCAGAAAATCGCTGGGGGACTGTCTGCGACACCGAGGTGACCAATCAAACAGCTGCTGTGGCTTGTAGGACTTTAGGTTTACCACGGTGAGATAGCACATACCGGTATTCAATATCCAATTATATACTAACTTCATTCTGATCTTTCCAAAGTGTCTCAAATTCAGACCTCCGACATTTCCTTCCACGCTTAATGTTAAGGGTGGTGGGGTTTTAGGGGGGATGACGAGAATTCACAAGCTGGGCATTTATTAATCAACTCTACTATGCTCACTAGAAAATTAAATTAATGGCTCAAATTCAAACAATTTATATACGCCTGCTTCACTTGGAATACAGTGAGATGATTGACTGAATCTTTTAATTAATATCCATATGAACCCCAAAATATTCATGCCACGATCATTTTAGCCATTTTATTAAATTATAAAACATTGTACTAGTGGATTGCTAGTGCTTCCACTGTGCCAGCACCCGCTGCTGTGGCTCACTGGTAGTGAGTGTGCTTCCTTAGAGAGTGTATCCAGTTATCGGTTGATGCTTTAATGGTTTATTTGAGAAAAAATGACCGATTTGGCTCTACACCCATGCTTTTTTTACAGCTTGGCCAGCTGTGGCTAGTTGCCAATACACATAATCGGTCTCCGGCTTCGGCAATCACCGGTAAGATTAACGGCAGGCAGAAAGATCTCTGCAGCCTGTATATTGTGGTAGCTAGGGATTACAATGTTTCGTTAAATGTGGCTGAGGTATAGGCAAATTTAAATATTCTACATTAGTATCACTGATTCATAGGTTGTAAAGTTGTTCCTGTGTGTATTTTCTTTAATTTGCTTGACTGGTGGCCTGTGATACGTTATTTTAGTTTTTAAATCCAGACCCAGTTTATACACTCCTATAATGACTGATGAACTAATGATCACAATTATGACGGACAATTAATATAACTTAATCAATCTTATTAGACTTGTACTTAATAAGTCAGTTTGGTGTTTGTTATATTACATAGATCCTATCTCTACTGTTATAATCCTAACATCACCTAAACGACATTTTTGAAAAGTTGTGTGATACAGCTTATTAGTCTTTTATTGTTATTTGCCAATTAGTAGCACAAGTCTTATAACACAATTCTATCAGACAGTTGTAACAGTTTTCTTCAATATGTTACTATATATAAACGGTAACTTTAGTACATTCTAAGGTATAATGTAAGTTAATTGTAGTTTCTTACACATCTTTATTTTATTTGTTTTGTAGTCTTTTTACCGTCATAACGTCTTTACGTGAGAAGATCTGATATTGATATTACTGGATTGCTCCATCAATTATCCTTATTAGATCACAGTGTTTCATATAAACATCATTTAAACCAACACCCCGGAGTTGTGTCTTTTATGTGTGTATGGGACAACGGTTAACTCTGCTGCTAACTCTATCCGATAGAAAGGCAGTATAGTAAAAAGAGGTCCATAGTGCAGGGTGGCACAGTTCATACCAGGACGTTTTAAGTTTCTACACTCCCTCAGTAGGAGTAATAAAACTGTATCCTCAACTCTCTGGCCCAGGCCATAAAAGTGTCAACTGACCAGTAAACACCATTTATCAGGAAGTACCATAGATCTTATACTGTTTCTTCAAACCATGTCTCAAGCTGAGGATTCCACCCAGCAAAGCCTTGACCAGAAATCAGTCTGCAACTCTATAAGATCATCAACATCATCTGTTCTTGTACAAAAACAAATAAATGCACAGGCTGCCCGAGCAAAAGCTAGTTTTATCCAAAAGGAAGTGGACCTGCAAAGACAGGTAGCTGAAGCAGACCGAAAGAGGGCAGAGTTACAAGGCGACTTAGATATTCTGAGACAATCCAAAGAACTTGCTGTCGCAGAAGCAGAAGTTCAAGCTGTCAAGTCGGTGATTGAGGACAACGCTGGTTTGCAAATGCCAGAAGTTGGCCCTACAGAACGCATCAGCTCATACATCAATGAACATTTTAACAGTAGTGCAGAACAAACTTTTCTGAAGTCTACACTAAACGACCACCATGCTGACTGTTTCTACCATCCAAAAGACTCTGTCAAAGGAAATTTACCAGTGTCCACTCCCATCCACCACAGACCATTAAACCCGACATCACCGCCATTCATGCCATCAAATTATGGACAGCAGTTTCAGCCACATGTGCCAGCTGAGTATAACAATTTATTTTTAAGAAAAGAACTTTTATTTTCTCGCTTCACTCAATTTAATGACCAGCCAGGAACATACAATCTCTGGAAAGCTAATTTCCTTAGCATTTCCAGAGAGCTCCAAGTGTCCACATGTGAGGAACTCGACCTCCTTATCAAATGGTTGGGACCTGACTCAACAAAACATGCCAGGAATGTTAGAGCCTCTAATGTGCATGATCCATATAGAGGCTTGACACAAATCTGGCAACGGCTAGACGAGCGATATGGTAGTCCAGAAATTATTGAGTCTGCCTTAAAATCAAGACTTAATGATTTCCCAAGACTAACATACAAAGATGACCCCAGCAAGTTGTACGAACTTGCTGACCTACTTTCAGAGATTGATTCTCTGAAACAAGACCCAACATATAGAGCATTATTAGGATATTTTGACACCTCCTCTGGTGTTAATCCCATCGTTGTAAAACTACCATACGGTCTTCAAGAGAAATGGACAAATGAAGCTCTGCGTTACAAAAGACAACATGGCGTTCCATTTCCACCATTCTCATATTTTGTTGAATTTGTTCACGATATCAGTAAGGCTAAAAACGACCCCAGTTTCAATTATGGCTCAGTTCAAATTCCAAAAACTGTAACCCCAAAGATAAATCAAACGAAAACGTCTTTCTTTGCTAAAAAGACCATTGTAGAAAAGGGCATTGGACATAACAATATTTCACTGTCGTTATGTCCCTTACACAATACCAACCACCCACTTAGTGAATGCCGGGGTTTTAAATCAAAACCGATAATCGAACGAAAAGAATTCCTTACAAAACATGGCATATGTTTTAAATGCTGTGCTTCAACCGACCACCTGGCCAACTCTTGCACCATGCAATTAAAATGTACGGACTGCTCTAGTGAAAAGCATGTAACAGCCATGCACATTAAAAATTTCTCTCTTCCCAAGCTATCGCCGCCAGTCCATGGCGGGGAGGAAGAAGAAACCAAACAAACAAACGCCAAATGTACACAGGTGTGCGGTGACAAATTTAACGGTAAGTCGTGCGCAAAAACCGTACTCGTCCGTGCTTATCGAAAAGATCACCCACATAATCCAATCACAGTCTATGCTGTAATTGACGAACAAAGCAACGTCACATTAGCCAAAACCGAATTGTTTGAACTTCTCGGTATCAAAGGTGACAGGAAACCGTATACTCTTGCGTCATGCACAGGTGAGGTCACTACCTTCGGTCGACGGGCACATTATTGTGTCATTGAATCTCTAGATGGTTCGGCTACGATTCAAGTACCATATATCATCGAGTGCGACAACATCCCAGACATTCGCGAGGAGATTCCAACTCCACAAGTTGCAAAGGCCTATCCTCACCTGTCAGATCTGGCCAAATTCATACCCCCTCTTAACGAAGAGGCTCAGATATTTCTTCTCCTGGGAAGAGATGTTTTACAGGCACATCATGTAATAGAACAACGACTCGGTCCTTCCGACACACCTTTTGCCCAAAAGCTCAGGCTTGGCTGGGTAATTATCGGCGAGTCCTGCCTCGGTATTGCTCACAAGCCTGAGCAAGTAACGGTTAACAAAACATACTTTCTGGCAAATAATCGACCATCTATTTGCATACCCTGTCCAAATAAACTTGACCTCAGGGAATTAAACGACTTCGAGGAAATGCTAATCGGGGAAACTGACACAACAATTGGTCAAACGGTTTTTGTTAGGTCTCCAAACGATGAGAAGTTAGGAATGTCACGCGATGACAAAGAGTTTATCGCCATTATGGACTCTGAAGTCCATCAAAACTTGGACGGAAGTTGGGTTGCCCCACTTCCTTTCAAAGAACCTAGATTTGTTCTCCCAAACAACAAGCCCCAAGCAATAAAGAGGGCAGAAACCCTTCACAGGAGTCTGCTCAGGGATCCCGAAAAACAAAAACACATGATAGAGTTCATGACTCGCATTCTTAGTGAACATCATGCTGAAATTGCCCCACCGCTTAAAGAGAATGAACAATGTTGGTATTTGCCCATCTTTGGAGTCTACCATCCAAAGAAACCAGGTCAAATCAGAGCTGTTTTTGACTCATCTGCTCAGTACAATGGCGTATCGCTCAACAATGCATTGTTGACTGGTCCCGACATGACCAATAGTCTGTTGGGTATTCTGATGCGCTTTCGACAACACCCTGTGGCCATAACGGCTGACATTGAACGAATGTTTTATTGTTTCCTTGTTGACGAAGACCACAGAAATTTCTTACGATTTCTGTGGTACAAGGACAACGACCCAAAACAAGAACTTATTGAGTACCGGATGCGAGTTCATGTATTCGGAAACAGCCCATCTCCAGCAGTAGCAACATATTGCCTCAGAAGAGCCGTTGAATCAGTCGAAACGGAATTCGGAAATGACACAACACAATTCGTCAAACGTAACTTTTACGTAGATGACGGTCTAATCTCTCTCCCTAGTGAGTTAGAGGTTATTGATTTGATGAATCGGACACAAAAAGTGCTGCTTAAAGGAGGCAATATAAAATTACATAAAATTGCATCCAACAGCATAAACGTTCTGAATAGTTTCCCACCAGAAGGTCTAACAAAAGAGTTAAAAGACTTAAACTTTGAAGTCGACGACCTCCCTCTCCAGAGAAGTCTAGGGATGGCCTGGGATCTCAATCGAGACGCTTTTACCTTTAATGTCTCAGTTGACCCTAAACCCTATACCAAAAGAGGGATCTTATCCACTATTAATAGTGTGTTCGATCCATTAGGATTGGTAGCTCCTGTCGTCATCCAAGGAAAATCATTTCTCCGAGAACTCATCCCAACCAAAACAAACTGGGATGAGCCACTACCAGTTGAACACAAGATTCACTGGGAGTCTTGGAGAGATTCTCTTCTTAGGCTTGAAAACATTGCCATACCCAGGTGCAACGTCTTTTTGCTCCCTGAGAAAAAAGATATTCACATCTTCTCAGACGCTTCAGAGAAGGCTATAGCCGCTGTCGCCTACCATGAATATACCCACACTGATGGTAGTCGGCAGAACAACTTCATATTGGGTAAAACGAAATTAGCCCCTGTCCACGGAAACTCCATACCAAGGTTAGAATTATGTGCGGCTGTCCTAGCCGTGGAAATCAGTGAAATTATCTGTGATCAACTCCAAGTCGATCCAAACGATATATACTTCTACACGGACAGCAAAGTGGTGTTGGGTTATATCAACAACCGCACCAGGCGTTTTTACGTCTATGTTGCTAATCGTGTAGATCGAATCTTGAGAAATTGTTCTGCATCACAATGGTCGTACGTATCGACAGATAAAAACCCTGCCGATTGTGCCACACGACCATTGCCTGCTGACCAGCTTCAAGACAGTATGTGGATAAACGGACCTAACCGCATACCCAATCATCATTGCCCTGTCTTGAACAACGACTACCTCTTGATCGAGCCACAAATGGACAAAGAGCTCCGCCCACAGCCAGTTCTTAAATCGAACTTAGAAAAGCCCTTACTTCTCGGTTCTCATCGCTTCGAACGATTTTCTTCCTGGAGAAAACTTGTTTGGTCAATAGCTCGCCTAAAACATATCGCTCGTTCCTACGTCCAAAAATATGCCTGCAGAGGTTGGCATATTAATATTCAATCAAAAACCCCTGAGTTATACCGAGAAACTGAACTTCTCCTTATAAGGCAGGTTCAAACAGAAACTTTCGGCAAAGAAATCAAAGCTCTTAACAAAAAGGAAAACCTTCCAAAATTGAGCACATTAGTGTCTCTTAATCCATTCTTGGACGATCATGGCCTTCTCCGAGTTGGCGGTCGCCTTCAAAACGCCAATTTAGACAGAAACGAAACCCATCCCTTGATTCTTCCACCTCGGCACCATGTCACATATCTGTTGATAAACCATTACCACCATTCTGTGAAACACCAGGGAAGGCATTTCACAGAAGGAGCTATCAGGTCAGCTGGTTTGTGGATTATAGGTGGGAAACGTTTCATCTCATCTATAATCTACAAATGTGTGATATGCCGAAAACAACGCGGTAAAACAGAGCAACAAAAGATGTCAGATTTACCTTCTGACAGGCTTCATCCTGCACCCCCTTTCACCTACGTTGGTGTCGACACATTTGGTCCCTGGTCCGTAGCATCTCGACGGACCAGGGGAGGTCAGGCTAATTCTAAACGTTGGACACTTGTGTTTTCCTGCCTTTCCACCAGAGCAGTTCATTTCGAGGTTATCGAAGAACTGAGTTCTGCTGGTTTCATTAATGCCTTGAGGCGGTTTATCGCCTTAAGGGGACCTGTTAAGGAAATCCGTTCAGATAGAGGAACTAACTTTGTTGGAGCTGCAAAGGAGCTTAAACTCAACATTGTAAATGTAGAGGATACATCACTTCAAAAATATCTCTCCGACCAACAAGTGAAGTGGACATTCAACCCTCCCCATTCTTCGCATATGGGTGGTGCATGGGAAAGAATGATTGGTATAGCAAGACGTATCTTGAATTCTATCATGGCTCTAAACTCAACGCGTACATTGACACACGACATTTTGATCACCTTTATGGCAGAAGTGTCAGCCATAATCAATGCACGTCCACTAGTTCCTGTCTCCTCTGATCCACAAGCGCCAGAGATACTGTCACCTTCCTCGTTGCTCAACCAGAACATGGGAGATACCCCAAAAATGGACCTAAGCTACAGCCTTAAGGATATTTACACCTCCCAATGAAAACGCGTTCAGGCTTTGGCCGATACATTTTGGAGCCGATGGAGACGTGAAT
>JAVFBW010129510.1:0-13938 GCA_034783835.1 Mopalia ciliata
AGCGACAATGTTTGAAAGATAGAGCCTACGAACGGACACAGCTCTGATGCCAGTCGGTGATTGCTTCACATAACTACGTCAAGTAAGAAGTACAAACCACTGTCAACAAAAAATAACCATATAGTCGCCCGTAAGTGTGTCCAGCATTTTCTCGGGTGCGTACTTTTATAGAAGAAAATCACGTGCTCAGACAATTTAATCATTGTGGTTTCCCTTTGCGCAGTAATATGATTCTAATGTAAAGAAACTTTCGTTCTTCTTTAAATTTCAGTTCCAAACAATTGTTTTAATACTGAAATCATAAAATCATGCTTTTAGTTTCATAGGTTTTAAAAAAGAGTAATCAAACTGCCCGTTTTATTATATGATTTCACAATTAAACATTGGATTATTTTAAATCTCCGACTAAAAAGTATATAAGTAGTACTTTGCCTTTTCAAGCGATCCTTCCTGAGAGGTTGTCAAATTTTCCCCCAAAATCAGGTCTGACTGCGTATCAATCTCGCTCTTCGAGCTCGATACTACAGTCCGATCTCAGACAACTCGAGCTGATATATCGTCACGTATCACACACTGTTCATATAATCTCTATATACTTTTAAATGGGATTAAAATCGAACTCAGTGGTCAGTGAATTATTTTATCTGTGATTTGAAACTTGTTACTCCAACTCAAAACATTCATATATCGTAATATAATATATTCACATCATATATCCCAATTTTATTGATGGATTGATTGTTGTTGTCGTGCTAACGGGTATTTCGCCTTTATAAAGGTGATATATTCTAGCAATAATTGACATTAGCACAACTACCCCTACCCTTAGCCACAGGGCTCCAATTACCAACTTCAAAATGACGACGAAGACACCGTAAAATCATAAAAATTGACTTCGTCGAGACATGTCGCGAATTTGTAAAGTTCTTGGAAGAGCTTCGAAAACATGATATCACGGCATTCAAAAAAATTATCTCCTCAGAATGAGTTCCAACCCAGTTAAAAGTCCACTACTTAAACGTCACACCATTTCACGATACTTAGCTCTAACGCAAGTAAATCACAAACAGAGGTACTGAGGGAACGTACAATTTCCCAGCTCTGAGAGCACGTGGGTAACATGAAGCCTCGTCTTAACTACCTGGATTATCTGGATTCTACAATTATTACCGATTGTTTGATTGTTTGTTTGTTCGATTCAGCTTTTACGTCGTACTCCAGGGTATTTCACTTATATGACGTCGGATTGTCTACTTAACAGTGTCCATTGCCTAATTACAGTGGAAAACCGACAGGACATCTCGTAAAATGTTTTATGAAGAGGATGGCGTTCATCTACATTTTTTGTTATCCTGTGTAACTTGAGATGAAGTAACATGGGAATCATAACTTTGATTGGTAGAAAGCTGACAGCGGGGGTCAACAAACACATTTCAATAGCACTGTTTATTATGTACCATTAATCGAGACATCGCAAACCGAGGACAAACATGTGTCATTGCTTAATTTTCACATTTATATCGACATGTTTACGTTTCCTCATAAAATATTAAAGAGATACCCATTTGTTGCAACATATATTGCTTGTGCCAAGTGCCCTGCTGAGTCCTTAGGGAATGCCATTCAGAATGGGTTAGAAAAAAGCAGAAAATACAAACATGTGGACATAGTAGGGGATACAGTATTTTTCGTTCATAAACAATGTCCCAATTATCGGGATTTTCCTTTTCTCCAAGTTTAATCTGGTACCTATGAGGTTATATCACCTATATGACGATGGATTGTCCACATCCCTCTTTGCCTTACTGAAATACGGTACAAAATCGAGAGGACACCTTGCTGGATTCACATCGTGTAATTCACTCAAAAACCTGGGATCGACAGACGGAATCGAGTACATAACAGTACATATGTATTGATAGGGTTATTTCAACAATGGTGATGATAAAATTTTCAAAATCGTGATGTTGCCTTATAAACTAGATATAAAACGGATGACTTTGCGCTAGCCACTTACATTTTTAGTGTTTATTGCTAATGTTTCAAATGATTTACAGCTTATCTCAAATGGTATTATGATTTTGTAAATCATGCCCAAATTTATTAGTAAGAGTTTATGTGGATAAAGGCAATGGAAAAATGAATGTCACGCGATATTTGTGATCGGCGATATTTCACGTGATTCCTCATCAATGGAAACTTAAAAAGATGTAAATTTTCACTTCCAGTTCTACAATTCTATCTGTCAGAACACAAAATAAAATAGGGCTTGGACGGTTCACAACCCAAAACATAGCGACAATGTTTGAAAGATAGAGCCTACGAACGGACACAGCTCTGATGCCAGTCGGTGATTGCTTCACATAACTACTCAAGTAAGAAGTACAAACCACTGTCAACAAAAAATAACCATATAGTCGCCCGTAAGTGTACCTAGGTGACAAAGGTCAGATCAGTTTATCTTTTAAGCGTTTAGTCTGGCTTGTTTAACCGATTTAACAGAAAAAAACAGAAACCGGAAGTGTCTGATAGATTCTCATTTCCTTGTTAATGTCAGAGTAAGCAATCGCGGATGACACTTCCGGATATAAGGCGGATAACTGGGATAGATGCTCATATTGGTTACGTTTTAAAGTTTGGACACTAACACGGTGTTCTCATCACAATTAGTAGTGTATCTATTCTGTATTAATCTCATCAACCTTTGTGTATTCTTTCGTATATACTACATTGTCTTTGAACTACAGTTCCTTTAAAAACATTTACTCGTTTATCGCCTTGTGTCAAAAAAATACTTTAGTCTTATAAGATTTCATTAAAACTAACTCATACGACATAGATACTCTGATGAGAAAAGCAATCTTTGACACGATCTTTTTCTGTCTATTCGTTCTTGAAGCTCGACTTTCGTTAGAGAACATGTTCGTCTGATTAAAAGATAATGTTAGATAGTCAGAATTGATAAAAAAATTCTGTATCTGATGTCTGAAGGAATTGGTCATGAATGTGTACATAGCCCTGTTTACTGTCCGTAGCGGCACTGCAAGGATAAAAGCGGGGGACCAAATAACCGTTAATTTGATAATCGATAATTATTCTTTGGTTGATATAGATAATGCGCCAATTCATCCTTGTCCATAAATGAATTATTAACAAGGCTACAGGACTTACTGATATCGATATAAATTACCATTTATTGTATCAGTAATTAATATCGTAAAATATAGCATCAATATCGATAACTGTAATTACGAATTAATGTAACTCTGGCCCTTCATCTTGATAACGATTTCTCCCATACATTTTACCTATATCCACATGAAATATAGTACCTAATAAACAATTGAAACTAAGATTCGTCATTGATACAGAATGCAACATTGTTATTACAATCCAATACTAGTAATACAAAGCTGATAGATCAATACACATCATTTAAAATCTCGAGAGCTACCTTGTCGGTTATTAAAGTGCTAAGAGCTTGTAGGAATCGTCTTTTATTTCACCTCACCTTTTTAATTAAATTTTGTAAAGACGTCAGACAGTGTAAGTGTAAAGTAACGGAATCAAAATAATCAAACCTGAATTTCGATGAGAAAAGATGTTGTCAAATTAAGTTAGCTAATGGATTAAACGTGTTAAAGAGAGAAATAAATGTCGGTGCGTCTTAGATTTAAATACCAGTCAGACGAACGCTAAAACTGTCTCTTCCGCAGTATTAGACACTTCATTGCACGGCTCTGATTGTTTAATTGGATATCATTACATTGAAGTCGTTTAGTATGTCTGATACACTGAAAGCATCAGGCTTCTGAGGTAAACGCAGTCTACATAACGGCTACAGCAGATACAAAATGTGGTATTTTATGTCCTCAGAATGTGTTATTTTATATGCACAAACTGTGGTATTTTATGTTCAGAAACTGTGGTATTATAAATCCACAAAGTCTGGTATTGTCAATCCACAAAATGTGGAATTGTAAATCCACAAACTGTGGTATTTTATGTCCCCATAATGTGGTATTTTATGGCTACAAAATGTAAAGTTTATGTCCACAAACGTTCGTATTTTATGTCCAAAGAATGTGGTATTGTATATGTCCACCAAATGTGGTATTTCATGTCTACAAAATATGATATTTTATGTCCACAGAATGCGATATTTAATGTCCACAAACTCTGGTATTTTATGTTTACAGAATGGGGTATTTTATGTCCACAGAACTATTATGAACTCCTCCTTTAGATCTTTGGTCGGACATTTATTGCTTTTTCACAGTTTCTACTCTAGGAATCATGGCTCCGTATCTTTCGTATTTATGTATATGAACGTGACACACAGAAAGTTAAATTAGATTGCTTAATTAACTCACCGACAACTTGCCAGCAGGATCAAAAATGGATACAAAAGAACAGAAGATATTAAATGAACGATACAAAATTTAATAATTTTACGGTGCTGTACGCACTATAAACAGGTCCAGGTGTTTGAGTGACAAAGTCTCCTCCAATCGTCGTGAAGCAATCCTGAGGAGAACATATTGCCAGCAAATAATCCTAGGGCATTCATCATTTTAACAAGTACTAAGACATCAAACACATGTCTTCCATCAGTGTCCGGTTGTACGACCGATGTGTCAAATGAAGGATTAGATACACGGATTAAGTAGGGTGTTTCTTTAAGATGGTTGCTTAGTTTCAGAGCCGTTGTGAGGCTCCATTCGGCAATCAGATGTGTACCTTCTCAGAGGATCACCTACTTCGATATTACTGCATGTATCCAATATAATACGATTATGATAGAATCTATGGCCTACAGAATTTATCTGAAAGACATAAATATTTAAAACGGTTTCTGAGAGATTGAAATATTTACTATGAATTATTTAATTTTTCAAAAGAACTGCTAATACGATAAATATCGTTACATATGTTCGTATGGGTTGCAGTTTTTGTCGTTATATGCATGGTTAACTTTATGTAAGATTGGGAAGTATCTACAGAAACTGAACATTTCTAGCAATAAAATCTTGAGCTTCAAGACAAACATATTAATACTAAATTACTTGTGTGGTGCTGTTCTTTGGACAAGGACACACCGTGATCAGTGTCCACAAAACAGCATTGACACTGCTGACTTTACCATTAATACTGAAACAAAATGCGGATGACAGCCAGGTGTCATTCATTAGGGGAGATTTCCACATTTAAGTCGACAGGGTTACGCGTCGTTATAAAATATTCACAGGAAAACAATTCGTAACAACCGGAATATTGTTTGTACGATAGGATGTTAAGTCCCTTAAGAGAATAGACATAGTCAATCAAGGTGAAAAATGTGCAAATGTAATTTGATAGTGAAGAACCTTCTGTCACTGAAGCGCTTGTAACAGGTTGAAGTAGTGACAATGAACGATTGGTCCAGTGGTCTATTGTTAGCAGATATTTAATATCGGCTGATAATTTGGTGCCTTTGTACTGCAAGGGCCGCAGGTTCGATTCCATGACGGAAGGAGCTTGTAAAATTTTCTTAATAGAATCTGTTCAAACTAAGAAAGTGTTTCCCAAAATAACGAACATAATCTAAACCCACACTCACTAAAAAATATTGCCGCTCTTAGGAGCCGAGTTTAATTTCAAATTTCAGGTCGGTTTCTACATGTATCTGTGTTCATTTGTCATTTATAGACGGATTATTCTCATGATTCATTACATAAAGTTCCTCAAAACAGGACTAGATTGACAATCTGGAATATCCCTGTCTTCTAAGGAGTAAACATTTCCTCATAGATGGCTAATAATTGTCATTGATGTACACATGGTTTATCGTGTTAAGTAATGTTAAGTAGACTGTGTTCCCAACCTTTTACAGTTCATTGCCACGGCTAACACAAGGGCAAAAATAGTTGTCCATAGTTTAAACAGGCGAAGCTAAGCGGAATAAAAAAACTGGGGAAAATTGTTGGTCCCTTGTCTCCAATGTTGCACTTTATTTATATTTACAGCGTCTCTTACTGAGTATGCAGCTCACAATACAGATATAGTCATGTCGACTAAATATTTCGGCTTTATAAAGCATACAAGTGACATGAAATTATGGGAGAAAACAAAACTTTTTAGCCCTTGGCTCTTATAGGACTTTGACGACAGGAAGCACCTTCCGAACAGTCAGCCCAATCAGATTATTTCAAAAGAGTTAATTTAACACGGTCAACCAAAATATCATAATGTCATACCCTTGAAAGAATTCACTTGTACTATAAACCTGTACAACATATCCTTATACAATGACATAAATCAATATCTGTCAACCGAAATAAGATTATCGATGGAACAAATATTACACATTGGATGCCTCCATTCGCTGTTAAATTATATCCGGTTTTCTCTAAAGATCCAAATAAAATCATATAAAAAAAATCCTGTTTGATTTCCCATCTTCCTGTTTTTTTTTAATATGGTCATTAGAAAATTATCCCTGGGTTTCCCACTTTCATTTAATTTAAGGACCTTCAATACACAGCATGGGTTAACTTTCGCCAAGAGAGTCGTTAAAATCTTTTTAAAAAATGTCAGTTTTTGCTTCTCTGATATCTTACGCACTGAAGAATAAAGACTATCGCCTGAGCGAGAATTGATGGTGGCTTGAATCTCTAAATTTAAATGGAAACATTTGAGTTTAACCTTAAGCCAGCGAGAACAAATTTTAACATAGCATGACAAAATGGAGAAAAGAAATGAAGACAGATATTATCTCACGAAGAACATTCTAATAAATCCAAATGCATGTTCTTTTAAGTATGGGTTAAAACTAGTGATCATCAATCGTTATGAGCTACAGATAAGTAGCATGATTACATTCACCACTGATAGAGATCGTGACTTCCATTGCCAAATCGTTTTTTAATACTTAGGAAGTGGAGTACTAATGATTTTTATGACGAAAATTGCCTCCTCCAATAGATGTAATTGTACACACAAAAAAGCAAACCCAAAACAGTTTGCTATATTGGTACCGAGATTCGTCATGAGAGTGAATAAGATATCTAGAAAAGTTTGCTTCTATCTTGTAGATGCAGAGTTCAGCGTCTCTAAGTCTTCCATACAATGTAGCCTTACGTATAGACGCAGAGTTAAAGTGCACATAACTGTGTAAATGAAACTTTCTATGGGTTGAATCAGTACTGTCAAATAACATTTGAAAAACAAAGCTTTCTGACACATTTTTGTGCCAAACGAGACTTGCCATGGCCCAATACCTTTATACAAAATAGTACAATAAGTTTAAAATTTTTGATGCCAGTCTGCCATTTTTGTCTCTTCTACTTCGACTGTAGTGTTGGTGGCTCCCCAAAACGAAAAACTCGACATTGACATTATAAATAATTGTAAATAGCTATATCTGACATAATTGTAAATACACAATGCGAAAAAAAAAAAGAAAAAAAAAACCCCACAAAAAAAAACCCCAACAAACAAACAAAAAAAGAACCAAACAAATAAAATAATTAAAAAAAACCAAACAAAAAAAAAACGTTAAAATTATTAAATTGTTTATATTACATTTCAGACGATTTGTTTCTATTTTTGATGTTTGCTGCTACAGCCTGATGAAAATTTGTGTTTTGGTAAAGCGCGTTGAATAACACAGTTTTAACAACATGTTCGCGCCACAGTGTAGCTGAAATACCGCTGAATGTGGCGTTAAGCACCAATCAATCAATCAATCAATCAACTTCTACTGTAAACTTTAGAAAAACGGCAAGTAGCTTCCATTTTTCAGGTATGTTTAACTAATAAAGGGATACAGACTTTATTCAATGAGCATAATAAAGCTATATAAAGCCAATAAGTCTACGTAATTGAAGATACTATTCTGAACTAGCTATGACAAATACACGTTAAAACTCTGTAGCTATCTACATGGTAGTATACGCAGGGGTCTAAATGCTTTCACCTATGAGAGAATGGGTAGTTGCTTCAGTCTCTCTTTTTCAAAGAGAAGCACTTGGGTTTAACTCGAAACCAAGAGAACAAGCAAATACAGTTTTTAACACTAGAAGCAAATTATGGAAAAGTAAAATAAACTGTTTTTAAAGCACGATTTGAAGTCCTGATCTTAATTCGTTATGAGCTACACGAAAGAAAAATGACTTCACACAACACTGGTAGTGATTCCTGATTCACATGCTAGAGTTGTCAAGTTTATTATCAGCCAGGAAGCCAACATTGGCGAAGTACTTGTGATTTCACGTCGTGAATTGATTCCAACAGATTCAACCGTAGTGTATGTATTGTATCGGACATTCAATCACACTCACAATGGTGATTTTACACAAGTAAAATAGTATCAGAGTGCTATATTGTAACCCAGATGTGACCATGTTTTACGAGTCTTTTTAAATAGGATTGAGTATTTCAGACGAACATAATCAGAATATGTAATTATCTCAGTCCAGGGATCAGTCCATTGTTGTAAATTCTGCTTAATTTGCCAGGGAGAGGCAACGTCATGCAAGAGCAATTGTAAGAATAAGCCTATGCATACAATAGCTGGGACTGTCCGCGATGTGTCAACCGTTGGAGAAACAACACAGCGGAATATACTAAATACTAAAGTAGGAGAGTATGGAACGTTTGAAAATAGATTTGTTAATCTTTACTCTAATATAATCTATGAGTGTTATTTCATTTACACGATAATCAAAATAACTGTAGCCAAACGTATTTATTTACCTTGTGTTGATGACCCAAAGTTTCCACGGGTATCAGTCAATCAGGCATAACGGTTTAACTCCTTTGGGGTATCTCCAATAAACTCTATGTCTCCTCTGGTCCGAATTGTCTTCTGTAAATAAAAGTAGATAATCAATTTTGTGTATTTAACGTGATTATTTTTCTGTTTGCGGTAATCTACTATTTGAAGAATTGTATCTTCAATAAAATCATGTCCAAAAATATAAGAATGGTTTATTTAACTCGTCTACATCTAAAACATTCAAAGCCAGACCAACACAGTAAATAACATAAGGTAATTTACGAAAAGCATTGTTGCATAATAATGCCCAATGATGTTAACACGGGTATTTCGGTTTACTTGTTCATAATATGACATAGTATACATGTAATTGAAAGTTATTATGTCTAAGGACAAATGATATTTCTTAAGGAAATGTATGCATAAAACTCTTTCAGATTACCCCCTGAAATGGTCAAATTTCACAAAGATTTGCGTGGTAATAAACATTTACACCGATATGATCTGTTTAAATAAGCTGTGGCTCTGATGAAAGCTTAAAGCAGAAGATCGGTAATTTGAAACTAATTGACGTCAAATCATCTTGTATGATTAATACAGATTCGCCCAGGGAGTATAATTAGATATCCTCAACGAATCTAGAGTCATGTATTGTACAGTTATTTAACGTTTTATCAGTAATATATTTGTAATCGTGATCGTTTGATTTTTCGTAAATATTCACATGAAGCACCACTGAACTAGGTAAAATTCAGGAACTATTGCGAACAAATCTGATAAGAAATAAGGATAACAGAACATGTTACTGCGTCTGTTTTTTTAGGGTTATTTCACACATATGACAGCGTACCAGTCGTAAAATACACCGTCCTGGAAGTCATTCACAACAGACACACAAAAACAATAGTTTATTGTTTAAGTGGGTATACATCATACTTAAGGTTATTTCACTCATATAACGGCGCACTATCCCAGTCGATGAAGGATGCCACGCTCAGCGTAACTGACAACAAGCAACACGACAGAACGATCAATAGACTGGACAAGGACTAGACAGAACCATCACAGTGCGCTGTAAATAGACATCCCAGACAGTTCGGCTTATTGTAGTGCCTTGGATCTGAGACCACCAGGGTAACAGAAAGTGCTACCCAAACGCCAACTAAGACAAAAGAAAATCACCAAACAATTGGACAAATAATATAAAGCGTTCTAAATACAATATGAAGCCTGCTTCGTGTAGCCCTTTGGTTTGTGTAGACTGAAAACATCTTTACCCAATTCGTGGAATGTTTTTGCAAGAAAAGCAGCGTGACGCAAAAAGTCTACCATACAACATACAACACTACAGTGATGTAAACACAAATGAAAGTTTACACGAGAAAGAACGTTCATTCTTTTGTGTTTTTATAGCAAACTAGGTAAAACAATGAAGTTGATAGATTTCTTCGTGTGGCTATATTTTGAATGGTTATTCTGTATAGTTACTTGTGAATCCAGGGTACTAGTAAACGCCAGTCCGTGTACGCGACTCTCTCTCATATGCTCGCCATCGTGGACTATCACCTGTTGCACATAGCTGATTACGATACATGTCTAAGATACGAGATACGATACTTAATTAACCCACCTGTCACAGCTCTTAAATGATTATAGCTTTTGTGTTCATCTAACAATAATATCTCTAAAACATTAAATTTACTTGCAGTATGAACCAGATTTCAAATAATCGTTTGACTGCTTTTTGAAAACGTATGTTGACATTCATGAATTATGTCCCCTTATTGAAAAAAAAAAAGAAGCCAAAACAACAAAAATCCACAACATGTACAGAATCGAAATTCTTAATAAATTGACCGAATTTGTTAAATTAACTTTGCTCTTGTGACTACAGGCCATGTGTTAATTGGCTGTTTTCACGTTGTACTGGGACTTGGCCTCAGTAAAAGTTCCAGGTGCCATGAGAAAAGTTACTTCCCAGCGAAAACCTTATGACCTTATGAGCAAAGGTCAAGCTACATTTGACGTATGGAAAATCAGCCAATCAGTGGGTAGATCCCTCTGATCAGGGGGGGGGGGGGGGCATACTAATCTCATTACAACATGATATAAACCAATTATTAATAAAATACGTTAATCATGTCTCATCTGATATGTGCATAGTCTCTATAGCATCTTATCACCAACAGTTGACCAGTTTTCTGAATATAAGGCCAGAATATCGTTAAAGAATTAAATCTCTCAAGTTCTTTCTCTCGTTCGATATGTATCAAAATCTAAAATCGAAGTATGTAAACAATCACTTGATATTATTACAAAAAAACTTAATAAAGTATATTGAATTACAGACAATTTTGATCGTCCGGCTACATTTTTTTGTAAAAATCACTGTAAGCTTATTTGTTTGTTCAATTAGCAGTTAACATCTTATTCAAGAGTATTTCACTTTACGATTTTGTCCAATCGGGAATAAATATAATACCAGAGAAAACGTCACTAGAGACAACCGGAAGAAATACAACCCAAACAACATAGTCCAAGGGATATAATGTGAGTAAAACAAAATACTTTTATCAAGTTTACCGTACCAGTAGCCTCAATAGACCGGCTTGAGGGGAGCACCAAACAACAGGAAGGTCATTTGGACCGATGAGTTAAGATATGGACCTTATGCCGCTTTCAAATAATTTATCATCTCTAAAATGCGGACTCCCTAACCGTTCGTTGTCTAAATTGTTTCTTACATGGTGGAAAAATAATTTCAAAGATGATATATTGAGACGACTTGTTGACTATAAGAAAACCTGGTAAAGATGACATCCTATACAAAATAAATGTGCTTGTGAAAGATTTAGTAATTAGGTTGATTTATTAAAACGCTTTCGACATAAACGTTACTGGACACAAACAAAGGCGAGACAAGATAATTATAAGATGCAAAACAATGACATCAACCAGATCGGCTTCGAAAGCGTTACCAGTCAAGTCAGGAAGCAGCAAGCGCTCTCAATCCACATGGGTGAAAAATGGGGCCTTGTTCCTGTTGCGCACAAACGCTTCAGTTATTACTCTATTCCTTGATTCGGAACTGTCATTCGATAACTCAGTGGGCGTATCACAAACGGATAAACATGGATTGGATATGGAGCAATGGGAATTCCGGACTTTATACCCAATGGTTTGTTTTGCATTGTCTAATTGAATCTTTTCTCTTCATCGATGGGGCATTTCGGCGGAAACTGTACATGTCGTTTGGACCCAATCAAGTTGAAACAACTATTGGAAATACGACTTTTTGTCATTGATTGAAAGCGATTATTGGCTAAAAAAACAGGTAAATGTAAAAAGAAGACAATTAATAAACGGATGGTTTGGTAAAACGTGAGATTCCTCGGTCATCGTACAATAAGTGAGACCAGAAAGCAAACTCGCTAAGCCAGTGAACGTCTATGTTTACCCAGAATGGCTCGATATTTCAACACTGTATGTTTGAAAATTAAAAAAAAAATATATATCCAAAGTAGTGAAGCCAGAAGACCAGCTCTGCAAGCCAGTGGGCATTACTGTTGGCCGAGAATCTATATATATTCTAACTAACATATAGCATTTATGAAAATTGAACACAATGATTTGACAGCTGCACACAGCTGATGTTCAACGATCAGGAAGTGAAAAGGTGATACATTTGTGATTACTCTATTTTCTGTGTTATACACAATATAACTGGAACAAAATTAGTAATGTAAATGAATTTGATAAAATCATCGATTGATTGATTTGTGTTTAACGCCAGATTTGATGACATCTCAATACATAATGACGGTGTATGCTTAAGTAATTGTTATGCTAACACAACTATAAAATATGAAGTCTTCTAAATAGTTAATGTTTCTCCAGTGGCAACGTAAGCAGTATGTCTATATTAACAAAATCCTGCTGTCTGACAGAAGACCGGAACATTCAATTTTGATTGTAAAGATTGATCTGCAGCAAACGCCTGAAACACTCTCAGTTTGTATAAGGTGGCACATACCTAGTTAGGCAATGTAGTCAGGACGACTTCACCTAGGGTCTGCTGTTGTCAGCTGCGGGTAAATACTTTTTTTTATAGGTAAGTCTAATTGATGCTATCGTAGGATTGAAAGGGACTGCATCAAATTAACATTATTATATTTATACGTTATTTGGCGTTATCGGACAATTACAGTTTATGTTAGTTTATTGACTGACATTCAGGGTAAGGGCTAGGTTTAGGACTACCCCTGGGTCAATTTCTTAATTGGTTGGTTTTTAGCCCCTCGCTTTCCCCAACAACAAATTGTGACACTAGCAGAAAACCATAAAACGTGCCAATGATTTGATGTATTGCATAATTCCTGTTCGTGCTGATATTTGCAAACTGTACAACCATGCTCAAATCATCCTGTGTTTGGCCATACTGAGTTTAAACAGACAAACACGATAGAAAATCCACATCGATACACTTCTTATCAGTCTTACCCAGGTGTGTTAATTGGCCTGCTTTTTGTCAACTACATAGGATAAAGACATCCAGCAGACATAACTGTTGACAAAGGGTATATTCACCAGACTATCCTCCTCAGGAGAATGACATTGACATGGACACGGAGAGAATAATTAGAACAAAAGATAAACCAGATTGCTCAATTTCCTTTTGAAAAAAAAAAAAACACGAAAATCAACAATCTACGATACGCTTCTTTACACAACTGCTTTCACAATGTGTGTCAGTCCTGAGACATAAACCGGAAGTTGTCATCCTAAGATGTTTGGCTTGATCAGGACCAGTCCTTTAGGACCCATCTTGATTTAACGTAAAAACGGACAGCGATGTTGGGGATGTATCGATCGTTTGTTTTACACACAATTGTAAATGTTTGTGTAAGTATTTTTAATTAAAATCATTTTAACAATATTGTGTCGCTTATGAAACACTGTCACTTAGCTCTTTATTTACATTATAGCACAGCTGGGTTTCACTTCTTGAAAACAACGTGGTTATGTGTCCATTGAACTCTGGGGAGTTATTTATTACACAGCTGGCTCCCAGTAAAGTTTGATTGGTGTTTAACATATTTCACTTATATGACAACGGACCCAAATACAGAACATCACAAACAAATCTGCTTCCCGTTACCCTTTAGCTCTGCGAACACCAG
>JAVFBW010129521.1:0-13937 GCA_034783835.1 Mopalia ciliata
CTAGCTTAGGCACAAGATGGAAAATCAAATCGTGAATCTGTCCCCTCTTAGACCCTTTTCTTCAAACTATCTTAACAATGTGGGCGTCAAGATCCATTCATGGATCTCTTGTTTCTTAAAGTTTTTAATCCTATTCAAATTGTCAATGAAAGATTATACAAATTTACAACCGTTAATTATTAACTTTTTCGATTTGTATAGATTATTTTCAGACATTAGAAAGGGCTGTTTTTATCTAAATTCAGGGGTGATAACATATGTAACCGTGTTGAACATGTGACTGTGGATAATCAACCGCATATTAGGTCACCAAAAGTGAAGGTCTCTGTCAACTGTCACTGTCACTGTTTATCGAAAGGCGCTATATTTGTAAGGAACTTATTATAAACTGCCTGCTATAGTTTGTTTGATGTCCAACTCCAGTATTTAAAAATGGAGTAAGGAGCCATTTTTAGATGGGCATCCTCTGTCGCCAAGTAAATGTGTTCCAACAGGAACAATGTTTTTATCAAACAACTGACTCAGACGGCTTTCACGGGGAATCCGGGAGTCGTGTGTAGCACCAGGCCACTTTGCCACAAGATTGATGATCCTACCGCATGAATCAAATACTACTTGTGTGTTAATGCTGTGGTACTGATGGCGATTAACATACTCTTGTTCATCAGCAAACGGTGATTGAATGTGGACATGGGTACCATCTATTACACCAACGATTCTCTGAAAATTTGCCCCCCCCGCCCCCCCCTAGCTAAGCCTGCTCCATAGCAGGGATCAATTTTAAGTCAAAAATCGGCTTAACTTAAGTTTGAAACCTTTACTGAATACTAGTCAACCCATTATGACTTAGGACAAAATCTTAATTTTTGTCTCAGAATTAAGTCCAATTTTCGACTTAAGATTTCGACTTTCGACTTAAGGTTTTTATGAATACAGCCCCTGACCTAAAGCAGTGAAAATGCTTTTAAAAAGCAATCAACAATTTAGATGGACAAACTTTAATAAATTGCAAGAAAATATCAAAGGAATAGTAATTGTCAACAGTGCTTGGAGCTAACACACAAGTGTTGTTAACACAAGACACTTAGAGTTAAACCCGTTTGCAACAGTTCTTCACCTCTAAGATACTTAATAACTTTGTGGTGGGGAATAAACACTATTGGCCTTACTACACAACTGAAGACCCGTGTTACTAACAGACAATGATTAAATACATATTAAAATACAGTGGCTTCACCATTACGAGGCTTACTTGGAATAGGTGTGCCTGACAGACTGCTAGGTAAATATGGCAGTCTCTACACTAAGCTCATGGTACAAAAACAGGAATATCCTGGGACATCTCACTCAAAATACATCATGGAAGTCCACCAGCTTCGATGAGTTGTGTCATTCAACTCCCTGTCATTTAAATTATAACTTACTCCAGAGTTTCAGTTGGAAAGTTCACCAAAAGAGCGCCATCTGTACCCTGATGAACAAGGGAAATAACCGCGGGTTTCTTCTTGTTGTTCATCTACGGTGACCTCTCCTGATTTCGGATACTGATTCTAATAAGGCGCAAAACGCCATCGCCCATCATTTGGTATTTCATTTACACACAAGTTGAAAAAAATATCAAATACAGACTATGAGCTTATGAACAAACGTAAAGTAGTAACGGGTTGATGGCTATACCAAAGACATCGAAACTTGGTTAACATGGTTAACCTTAACTAATAGTTTTATTCTGAGTTACTCTATTCACCCAGGAGACGTAACTGTAAATTATGGGTATAGCGGCTTTGTCCGTCAAGGGATTTAACGAATAGTAAATGGGTACAAAAAGCTCGGTCATCAAACATAGTTTAAGGTCTTATTGGACCCCTTGGGCTCAAACTGAACGAAAGCGTTTTTTTTTTTTTTTTTTTTTTTTCGTTTAGAGTAAAGTTAGTTTCTTGCACTTCGAGAACTAAACCCTGTAGAAATGCATTTCTTTTTGTTGACATTTACCCATTTTGCAATATTTGTAGGAATAATGATAACATTTTCACCACATTAAAATATATGGAATCCTGAGTATTCAAGCTTTCCCAAAAATATATACATATATATGGTACAGATAGAAATATATATGGTACAGATTTATATTTTTCCGCACAAGAGACTAAATACAACAGGTGTTCTGTAAAAATGCTAATTTTGCTTACCTCTACAAAGATTTTAACCATTTTTTTTATTGAAGACCACGTTTCAAAGTTAATATTTAATTAAGATGTCTGAATTCCTCTTAATTGAACTTGAAGGTAGAAGATTGACTGTAAAGAAAGACAGGAGAATATTTGATTTCCGAATAACAACCGAAGACGAATTAAAACCGAATTATCCAAAGGAAAACAAAGCAATAACACGTAGTATCGTAGTCAAAATTTTACAATTTTGCTAAGTGGAATATATTTAATCGGATCAATTTAAACCAGCACTAACGTCACTAATGAACTGGGTGAATGGAACTCGGCTCAAAAGCACCGTTGTGCATTCACACGCTACGTCCAACAGGCTGTTACCCACTTTGCATTAAAGGTATGCATCATAGGTTGCTGTGTCAACGGGTCTAAAATTGCCATACCGATTGCATTAGTTAGGATCATGGAGAACCACCGATAACAACAGCAATCAAATCAAAATTTAATTTTAAAAAATAACCGTTTCAGCAATGGAAACAGAGATCCTTAATCTCAAGTATGTCAGTTAAAGACATGCGTTCTACAAAAACGAAAGTTAATTCTTTCGGCTGTCGACTATTGGTTTTTTATAGCTCATTCCTTGATATGAAATGTGAACAAGAGGATGGGATTTGAAGCAACCTGTTTGTCGTTCGAATGCACACGGAATGGGCTTTTAAAGGCGATACCGTGAGGTAAATAGAGTTAGATAGTTGCTACAATAGTCACATGAAGTTGTGGGGTGTAATAATTTCGCATTACGGATTGTGTTTATACACTCTAGATATCGACAAATTATTCTCTTAGTCAATCAAGATTCTTCTAATATTTTTTTTTAAATATGTGTTATACAATTGTTAAAAAATTATGGAACAACGTTATTATGAACCAACCCTTTGTGTAATTTTGTCAAACCCTTATTGAAAACACTTACAAGCCAGGCTTTGAGTTGTCGGACGTTGGTTTGTATTGAAGTTTGGCTCGTCGATTATTTTGATACCTAGTAAGCATGATGAAGATTCGCTTATTTGCAGAATTCACATTAAGATTGTTTTTTGGATTGGGATTAAGTAGTTGAGATTATTTCACTCGCATGAGGGCGGACCACCCCAATGGGTGACGGATATCACCCTCAACGTCACTACAATACAGGGCGATTACAGGGCGTAATACAAAAACATCCCAAACAAAGCGGCTCCCTGTCCCCTTTAGCTCTGAGATCAATAAGGCAACATAAACTCCCTCCATTCAACCCCATTAACCAGTAGAGCCCTTAGAATCAAACTTTTATACAGGTTTTTGATATTACAGTTTTCCCGAAAAATGAAGACGTTGGTTAAGTCCCCTTCCAATCCGGAAATTCACAAGCTTGTGTTATTCTATCTGCTTGTACTCTCATTCATCAGCGTCCTTTCTTTGTGGCTTCTGATAAAATACTGCCCGTTTGTCGCAAATTTACAGAACATATATTATACTCTTAAACGTCCATGGGAAATTCTTTGTAAGCCGTTTCTGGTCTAAAACGTCATACAGACTTCGCTTGGCTACCGCTAAACGATTAATAGGGGAACAGTATAACGAGCACAGATGCTTTTTCGTCACATAAAAACGGCTTATGCCTCAGTTTTGATAAGCTGTAGCCGGCTTGATGATAACGGCGAAGTACGAAAGGCAAACAGAACTTCTGGGGAATATAACGATATTAATACAGACTTTCTCGGAGCATTGTGTAAGGCCATAGAAGTCAGTACAAAAGGGAGATAATGAACATAAACGGTTGTAGAATTCTGATAATTTTTTATAAGAGTTACCGCCCATGAACAACAAGGCAAGGGTCTGAATTCATGAAAGGTGTCTCCTGTCACGCATAATTGATCACTTATTGTCTTAATACTTAAGAAGTTAACTTTTAAATAATTGTTAATTTTGATGAATAATATTTTATATGGGTAACTTTTGTTTTGTAAGTCAAAACATAATATTTCTAATCTAGCGTCCATAGAAATAAAAAAGGAGGGTTTTTTTGTATAAAAAGGTATTCGTTGAAACAAATAGATTTCAAGCCATGGAGTACTTGCAAAATTAAAACGGCAATAATAGCCAAATTAAAAACACTCAATTTCAAATACTGAACGCCTTTGTATGACAAAAGTTATATCAACTGAAAGCCTGAAAAAGATACGAATGTGCCAGGATGTAGTCAGTTTATTAATACACGTCGGTATTGATTGGTTCACTAAGGTATTATCGACACTTTTAATCACACGACCAATAACCAGTATCAACCAGTAAGAAATACCAGTTAAATAACATTGTAATAAGTTTATGTAGACCCTAAAAATTAATAGTTTACAAAGATAAAATTGTTAACCACTAGCTTATTTAGAGGGCATTTATCAGTGAGGAACATTTATTAAATATTATGTTCTTTGGCATTTCGTTAGTCTTGGTTATAGGATTGAACGAATTACAGATTCTTTAGCTATGATGTCAAGAAGAAATAAGTCGTTACCATTGTTCAAATTTGACGTGATACTTACATTACCCCTCTCCCCTAATACACTCCCAATACATCCCCCCGAATGCATCCTCCTCTCGTCCACCCCTCCCCCTTCCCAATACATCCCCTTCCTCCCCCGAGATAAGCAATACTGGTTTATAATCCTGAAATATTGACAAAAACTGGGTGCGAAATACATCCTGACTGGAAAGAAGCAATGGTTATGTGCATGGGTAACAAGAGAATGGATTATAATACATACATGCCGCTATAAAATTGATAATATTACGTTTACTATAATATTACATGTGTAATATTAAATGGTTGCAGTGTCACTTCACTTGTATTAATAATAATGATAATATTAATATTCTTTTGTAGCTTTTGTTTAAATTTTGGTGTAAAATTCATTTGAACCATTTGTTCTTATTGTAATTTATTTATATAATTTTAGTGAATATCTATATATAATGTATAAATAACGATATTATAGAGTGTATGTATAATGTAAATAATTTCCTTAATAAATTAATCTGTCCTTAAATATGTTGTGTAGAGTTGTATTCTGAAATGCACCAAGTCTGGGGTTTTTATTCTAACCGTGTATCACTTTTTTCAATGTCTTTTAACATCATTTGACATTTATCATAGCAAACTACTATATATGTGATACTTTGTATTTGATAGAAAAATATAAGCTCAATGACAAAATATATCATTTGGCATTGAGACGTTACCGGAGTTGTAAGTCCACTGATGTTGTTATTGTTTTATACTCTAAACAATATATGATTTAAAACAGTGTGCGTTTCAAGTCTAAACTTGGATGCTTTGTTTTAATTACCCATTGCGCTGAGTGAGCATCCAGAAGAAATCAACAAGAATTATCCATAATTTTATGAATTTATTCACCTACTATTTATAAAAATTTATTTTCAACTGTACCTCGAATTGTCGTTAGTATAAAATGGGATATTTCAAACCCATCGGTGTAAGAACTGTTCATTTTAAAATGCGTGGTGTTCTATTCTATGGAAGCTTAAAAAATAAAGTAGGAAAAAAATAGATATAGATTTCCTATATAGTGCTTGAGTATTTGTGATTTAAAATAGTTAATTAACCTACAGCTTGTGGAAAGGTGTTCGACCAGAAGGCTGGTTCAAGCAAACAAGATCAATCCCCACACCTGTTGTATTATAATGCTTATAGCTACAGAAGCCAGCACTGTCACCTTTAAACCATATCATATATCGGACATACCTAAATAGACAATATTTTCGCTATTTTTGGGACACTGCCCTAGCTTTAACAGATTCTAGTTCAGACAATTTTGAGTGCTGAAACCCGCTCGGGAATCGAACCCACGACCCACAGGCACTGAGTTGCCAACAGTAATTGCCGACTACCTAGGCGGCACACCACTCAGCCTGTCGGCGTTCTGAAAAAATGACGTTTTCAGCTGGAGTCTAGGTAGCAGACATTCAGTACCTCTCTAATAGGACTGTTTAACACAACTCGAAAAACTGAAAGCAATACGACACAACAAATCAGTCATACTTTAATAGAGAGAATGCATATTGCGTATGTTTTTTTAATCCAACAACTGCTCTAACATTAATTTAAGTTATAACGATTGACCGATTCATTGATTAACTGATTAAATAATTAATTAATTGATTGATTGATTGGTTGATAGATTGATTGACTGATTGATTGATTGATTGATTGATTGATTCATACATTCATTCATTTGTTTCATTAAGTAGGATAAAATGTATGATTAATTGATTGCTTTACAGATTGATTCGTTGACTGATTGACTGTCTGACTGAGTGCTTGATTGATTTTAGGCTCACAATTTCAGTACTCATCCTGTGGTTCGGTGGCGGGAAGGGGCGACTTTTATTTGCCCTGTTGTACTCCACACTGAACGGAAACACTATCTGTTGGGATGTTTTAGGGTTTAGTGATTGTTTTATCTTGTTAGGTTAGTAACAAAGGGGGTTCTTTCGCACATTGGGCTCGCATGACGTCATAGGAGTGAACCCACCATAGGTGCGATCTTTTAAAGCCCAAGTCAAAGAAACGAAAATAATTGGACTACTGAACTACTGGGAAATAAACTTAAAAACGTAAGCAGGTGTTACCATTGATCCAAAGTATCGTCCTCTCTCGAATCTCCATTCAAACTCTCTTAATAAGCTGGGCAGAAAGAGACAGCTCATACTAACCATGGTTACAATGTCAGCCATTACTAAATGGTAAGATCTCTTGCTTTTGTTATTTTACATTTAGCGTTGAATGTTACTAAAACAGTCTTTCTGGTTGGTTGATTCACCAAGAAAAATCTTTAGAAATGGCAGTTTTATCCCAAAATCTAATTTGATCAATTATATCAGCAAAGTTGTTATTTACAACAACAACAACGAATTCTTTCTTAATGACATAGCCTACTTGCTATAAAATCCCCGTATTTTACATTAGATGTTCCAACAAAGTCCTAAACGCTTATCATTTAATAGAAAGGGAACAATATTACGAGAAAATTCTCTTTATCCGTAGCCAAATGTTTTTCGAAATCAAACAGGTATGTTTGTACACAGGGGCTCGGTACCATAGGCCGTATATGTATACAGAAAAGAAGAAGGGAGAACACTCTTGGGTCGACCTAGCTTTAACCGTGATATAAATCAACCGATTCGGGTCCACTGAACACATAAAATAAATTAACCTCGCCTCTCCATGAGACAATTAATTCATTTTCATATCCTAACTCTTAATTGTGATGTTCCTTATCTGTAATTCCTAAATTTTGACTGCAAACAAAAAAACGATCGCTCTTGGTCCTATTCAATATATAACCGATGTATTCGGTTAACTGTGATTGGACAATGGTGTTATGTTTTCGATATGAGCCATTCACAGCAAAATGACTAAAATCTAACGGGCGCAATACAGAAAGTTTTTGTAAGGCGACTGTGTACATCTTTTACTCGACATTGGCGAGGAAGTAGATTCTGTCAACACTTCCTAATATGGCGTTTCGTTTCCCATACTTCTTGCAGTTTTACTCATCGTGCAGCTAATAAATGTTGTTAAAATTTGTTTCAGGTGTTCTGTAACAATAACTGTCAGTATCTGCGGTGTTTGTGTTGCCACAGTTCTAGTCTGCCTTCTCGGTAACCAACAACAAACAGTCGCACAGTCACGATGGAACCCAACAAAATTCAACAGAGGATACTTGACCACCAGGATGGAAACATTTCGAAGCGAACTGAACAACGAACTCGATGAAAGGGCAGCGGAAGGAAAACCGAAATTACCACGCGAAGTGCAACCGTCTCAAACTCCACCGTCATCTGAAGTTTCTGAAAGACAAAATGTCAATAACAAGGCAAATAAAGTCGCTACGAATTCGACCGAAAATGTGTCGTGTGACAAAGAAATAAAGCATATAGGCTTTGTAAAGGTGCATAAAGCAGGTTCAACTACAACGATGAACATTTTACAAAGATTTGCCTACACGAAGGAACTGCTCATAGCCCTACCTAAAATTGGGAATGGGATAAGAAGAGGGTTCAGTAATCTTGTTAACATTCCACGTAACCTGAAGTTCGATATGATTATAAATCACGTGAATTATTACAACAGGGATCAGTTTGAAAAAATACTCCCGAGCGATTCCAAATACATTGGTATAGTTCGAGATCCACTTGAGGTGACTATGTCAGCATTTGAGTATTACTCTTCGGTTTACCATAAGTACAGTTCAGTGAAAGGCGAAAATAGACTTATAACATATTTACAAGATCGCGAAAGGTACGAGCCTAGTCGGGCTGGGCATTCTTTTACAAATAACCGGATGTCCTATGACTTTGGTTTGAAGCAAGAGCATTTTCACAACCCGGAAAAAATATCTGAATTCCTCGATGAATTGAACTCAGAGATGGATTTTGTTATGGTGCTGGAAAGATACGCAGAGTCTCTTATTTTGCTGAAAAGAAAATTTTGCTGGCACATTAAAGATATCTTGTACCTGACGAGGAACAAAAATAACGCGAAAACTAAAGTAACTTTTTCTCCGGACGAATTGGCGTATCATCGTAACTTCTCTCTCGCAGACAACATGCTCTATGATTACTTTATTAAACGATTTCAGGAGCAGTTGGCTAAATTCGACCAAAACAGTTTTCAGGAAGAAGTGGAATATTTTAAGTCATTACTTATACAAGTTAGTAAATACTGTGAGAAACTAAGTGTCAGTGGATATGTTTCAGACGATGTTCCTTTACTTATCATCGACCAAAGCCCCTTTAATGACAGGTTCAACGTATCGACAAAAGACTGCCGTTTAATGTCGTATAAGGAATTGGCTTTTTGTGCCGTATCAAGATCGAAACAAAGAAAGTTTCTGAAAAAAAATTAACTCAAGCAAGAATTTATCCAGTTTATGTGAATCACTATAGAATTTCACGTTTTGTGTGGAGTCCAGCTTATGTGAATCACTATAGAGTTTCACGTTTTGTGTGGAGTCTATTTGAATCCCATCATAATAATTGTCAGATTCCAATAGTGTTTTGGTTTAGTGACAAAATTGAGGATATGTCTTGTATTGTAAAAACAGACTCATACCAAGCAGATCTTTGTCATCCGACTATAGTTTTAGTAAATTTAGTATTGCTCTGTTTTTCTGCAATAAATACAGTTTGATAAAAATGTTGTATTTTTCATACTATTACTGATTTACTAGTTTCGAATGTTTCTTTGTCGAAGCCATAGACAGTGATTTTTCATAAATGTTTTTAGATTACACGACATACATGTAGATGATGTTCGTGACATTGAGTAATCAAATAGATCATGGTGGGACGAATGTGTCAAATTGTTATTTATTTTAATTTTTTTAAAACTTTACCTTAACAATTTTATACGGAAATAGTATTTTTTATATATTATTATAGAAACACTTCATATTCATTTTCTCCGTTGAAAACTATAAATAGATTTTTTCGGCTGAGTGTGACCAATAGTTCAACTGTTATTCATAATAAACGAGTGAGTCACATGCGATGTGTCTCTGGTATTCATAGGGGTGGGGTTTTTTTTCTAGGTTTCCTTTCGGTTTTCATCGTATTTAAGTAAAAAACAGTGTTAAATGGACAATCCAACATCATTAAGGCGAAAAAGACGTCATCGCACATTTCATCCTTATCAAACAAACAGAGAGCTAAGAGAGACACGTAAGCGACAAACTGAGATGTTTTTGATGGGCTTCGCGTGATTTTGTGACAAAAGTGAAAATACATCTGGTTTCTTGACTAATTAGGCTGACAAAGCTGAGTTAAATAAACGAAATATAGTCTTGCTGATGTACTATAGGAAAAGTCTGAAGTATTAACTGAACAGATGTTGACATTGATCCTATAGGTATTTTCCCCTTTCCAAACCAGTCTCCCACAAACTATTTTAATTGGCTGCACAGAAAACACACAGGAACATCAGATGAAAGCAGATAACTATACAGTACAAAACAACAATGTCAACCCTCAACAAATGGTAAGATGGCTTCATTTACTTTCTATTTCCGTTTGGTATCGTGTTTAATGTTTCATAAACAAACATTGAAACTTGTTTCTGTTTGGCTGATAAAATATAAATATATTCTTCAGTTATGGGAATTTTAAAAAGACCAAATTTCCATATAAAAATTATTGACTTAAATCTGTTGGACTAAGACATTCTAATAATTCACATTCGAAAACGATCCGACCTAATGTATTGAGTTAACTTTCATTTCTGCGGTCAAATGCATTTTTGTGACAAGACAAGTATATCCCTAGGGTCGTCTTATTTAAGTGGAATGATAGCGGCTTATCTTATTTTAAATCTCGTTTATTTAATATGGGTGGCAATGTGTAGGCCTATTGTTTACTTGCAATTTAATTTTAGAAACTGCTTTACGACTACTACACAACATTGCAACATGCAGTTGTAAGTACCTCGGGGCTCCCTCTTTTCATTGAACATATACTGTAATAGGCTTTCACCAGTGAATTTATACATGCTTTCTAGACACCATTTCTTTAGATCGTATTCTGTATCATGATTACATGAGCAATAGTAACTAGGGGTTACTAAATGTACTAGCACATTACTTCACGAAGTACAATCAATACCATATGAAAGACATTGATTCAAAGCAGTTTTTCCTTGTTTTGTTTTGTTGTTGTTGCCCCCAAATATTTTTAAAACTAAGTACAATTTACTTTAAGCTACAACTAAATACATATTGCTAGGTGTTTAGTTTACATAGGGCATACCATACATATTATTTATCCATTATATAATATTTCATTGACATCAGGTTTTACACATTTTTTGTTTTAGTGAAAATCAGTATATTTTATATAGTGCCTTGTAATATCTATGCAACTTAAACTTATTTGTAAACTTTATTTTAGGCGATCCGTAACTCTTACTGTGAGTATCTGCGGTGTTTGTGTTGCCACAGTTCTGGTCTGCCTTCTCGGTAACAGCCAACACACAGGCGCGAATCCAGGATGGAAGCCAGTCAATTACAACGGAGGGAACTTAATAGACAGGATCGAAGCATTTCGAAGTGAAAAGAACAAAGATCTCGATGAGCTTGCAGCTGAAAGACCGGCAACAATACAGAATGAAGACGAAATGTACCAAAATACACACCTCCAATCAACTCATGTGTCAGAAGAGCCAGACGTCACAAACAATTCAAACAAAACTACGACGAATCGGACTGACCATTTGCCATGTCACAACGAAATAAAGCATATAGGGTTTGTAAAAGTCCACAAAGCAGGTTCAACAACCATGATGAACATTTTACAAAGATTTGCCTACATGAAGGAACTGCTCATAGCTCTACCTAAAGTTGGAAATGGGCTACGAAAGTTAACTAATCTCGTTCATATTCCCCATGACCGGAAGTTTGACATGATTATAAATCACGTGAATTATTACAACAGGGATCAGTTTGAAAAAATACTCGCAAGCGATTCGAAATATATCGGTATAGTTCGAGACCCACTTGAGGTGACTATGTCAGCATTTGAGTATTACTCTTCTGTGTATCACAAGTACAAATCAGTAAGAGGTGAAAATAGACTTGTTAAATATTTACAAAATCGCGAAAGGTACGAGCCTAGTTCGGCTGGGCATTCTTTTACAAATAACCGGATGTCCTATGACTTTGGATTGAAACAAGAGTATTTCCACAACCCGGACAAGATATCTGAATTCCTTGAAAAATTGAATTCAGAGATGGATTTTGTTTTGGTACTTGAAAGATTTACAGAGTCTCTTATTTTGCTAAAAAGAAAATTTTGCTGGCACATAAAAGATATCTTGTATCTGACGAGGAACAAAAACAAAGCGAAAACAACGGTAACTTTTACTCCGGACCAGTTGGCGTATCATCGTAACTTCTCTCTGGCAGACAACATGCTCTATGATTACTTCACAAAAAGGCTTCAAGAACATTTGGCTAAATTCGACCAAAACAGTTTTCATGAAGAAGTGGAATATTTTAAGTCATTACTAACACAAGTCAGTGAATATTGCCAAAAACTTATACTTAATCGATTTGTTTCAGACGATGTTCATTTGCTCATCATCAACCAAAGTCCTTTTAACGATAAATTCAACGTATCGTCACAAGACTGCCGTTTGATGTCGTATAATGAATTGGCATTTTGTGACGTATCAAGATTGAAACAAAAAGAAATTTTAAGTCAAGTAGCATAACTCGCGATATAATTTTATTATGGTGTCCAATAATTCTTCCTGTATTCCTTCAACCCCAAAGCCATTGCTTGCAATAATTTTCATTAAAACGTCTTGGTTATTAAATATGTGGTTTTATTAAGTAAGATTAAAGTTTGGAATACTTCTCATTGTGATACACTCAAGACTATTGCATAGATGTTTAATGCTGTAAATGGATGTTATATCGCAGCGAATGTCAATCATATAATTTTAATTTTAGGATTTCAGGTTGTTTGTTTAGTTCTACAAGAAATACAACTCGATGTAACTATTTTATTCTATTGTGCTTCTAACCGCCTTCGTCGGATCTGTTTTTACTAGGACACCTTTGTGGCGTACAGTGATGGCGTAAGCCCATTGAGTAGTGTCCCTTATGAAAAAGTACTACAAATAACTGTATCCAAATATTATAGTATACTGCAGGATTTTTGCGAATTCACTACAGCCGTTTACTATAGGTACATACTGTAGATTACTGTAGTATACTATTGTAGACTGTACCGGTACTACAGTCCTTGGCGACCAAGTATACTACAGACAAACCATACTACAGTTTACCCTACGTTTGAATACTATAGTATACTACACGTTTTACCACAATTTACTATATAAATTTACTACAATATACTATAAACTTATAGTACACTGTATACTATTTTACCACAAACTAGTACCGTATACTATAGTATAATATACAAGATTTTACCTCACTTTACTCTAGATTATTGAACTACAGAATAATGCAGCATATTATAGTATTCTGTAGAATATTTGAACCCAAAATTACTTCTGTATACTATAGTACACAGGACGTTATGCCACAATTTAATATGGATTTTTTAACTACAGTATACTATTTTTGCGATAAGTTTATTATACTCATAGGTTATTAAATATACTGTAAAACGTACCATGGTACACTAGAGTATATTTTACCCATTACAAGGACGATTACTTCCTTGCATTATACTATGGTGCGACGAAACCGAATACTGAATATAACTTCATCATGCCCGGTACCAAAGATTATGGTTTCAAACATATACCTATAAAGCTTTGAAGCGTGAATATCACATTATCCAAACTATACAATATAACAAATGTGTAGTTGTTGCTGTATATAAACAGATAATTTAGTTGAAAATATTAAATTAAATAAATAAAAGTTTCTCTCTGGATGAGAAATTTATTACAAGAAAATCTTTTAGACCGTATATCAATTTAATGTATCAAAATAAATGACTAGTCCTGAAACCTGCACATGGATCGTATAGAAACTTAAAGTATCAAAATACACGTCCAGTCCTGAAATCTGCATAATGGATCGTATAGAAACTTAAAGTATCAAAATAAACGTCCAGTCCTAAAACCTGCCCATGGATCGTATATAAACTTAAAGTATCAAAATAAACGTCCAGTCCTGAAACCGG
>JAVFBW010129532.1:0-13936 GCA_034783835.1 Mopalia ciliata
CAGACAGACAGTACCCAAAATGTTTCCTGCAAAACTAGACCATGTAGGGAAGCTTTGAATAAAATATTAATATGATTAGAGCAGCAGTTGCTGAGATATAGTGATAACAAGAATTGTTATGGGACGGACGGACGGACGGACGGACGGACGGACGAACGGACCACGGAGAGTGATGAGAATAGCCCACAGTCAGAATGACTGTGGGCTAAAAAGTGATGTATTTGGATATTGTTGGAAAGGTTATCTTCCTCCAGTGCTAAGTACAAACAGCATTGCTACCCCTAGGTTCTTTTAAAAAAACTGGTCCTTGTTGAATTTCTGTCAAATACACATGAAATTTTTTCTGGGTGCAAGGTTAAAGGTCAAGTTAGCCAATAGACTAATATACATAACACTTGAAAACTGTAATCGTATTGCCCTGTAGCTGTATTTTTAAAGCCACATAAGTATTTCTTAGAAATGATAAATATGTAGGCAAATTCCGCCTTTCATTTGGAGTTGAAGCTTTTATTTTCATTTTCTTACAGTAAGTTTCCTTACAGATTATGTATTTTAAATGACGCTTGAAACTAGACTAAGTTTTTCTTAACTTTCATAAGCCAAATTTCAACCTTACTTTTTTTCAGTGAAGTTTCTAATTTCAAATTTTATTACTTACAGTAAGTTTACTTAGAGATAATATGTGTTTTAAATCATGCTTAGAAATTCACTAAGTTTTCTTAATTTAACGAATATTTACATGTGTTGGGGAATAGGGACTCTGACTTACTTACTGAACAGTACGTGATAACCAAATGTTGCTATTCCTTAGGGGGATTACTGGGAGAAAACACAGATCGGGGATGTTCTTCTACTCTAGATTTCAGTATCTCCAGTTGTAAAGCTGTACCATGGTCTCTGAATAAATCAATGGTAACAAAAAAATACCTGAAGCAATCCAGTTGAAACAGTTCATTTAGAGTAGGCTATACCAAAAGTTGCCATTGAAATGTTGAAAAAGCAGTATTACAAGCATTTATGGACGCTTAATTGTAAAAGTTTTTAATAACTTTCTGTAAAGTGTAATATAATGATGTAGCCTAAAGGACTTTAGACAAAGCATAAAAAAATGATTCAAATCATATGTTTACAAATTGTTTAAAAGTTACAGAACAGAAATTGCTAAAAAATTATTCAAAGTGAGTTTGGACAACATTCAGATACTAGTTTAAAATATCACTTCATGCCCTAGGTTTAGTGGGTAACATATCACTGACAGTCTATGAATGTACCACTCACAGACTCAAGTTTATCTAAAATAGGGTCTATATTAGGGTGTGGCACAAGTTCAGTCGAGCAATCGCATTAGTGTTTTTTTCCTCTCCATGGGTTTTAATAGACACTTTTTCATCGGAATACCCCGATGAATAATAAAGGCAAATTGAGTTTTTCTTAAATTTGACACTGATTTTTTTTTAGAAAAAATTGAGTTTTGGCTTCTTTTGGCTACTGGCAAGCTATAAAATTCAGAATTTATAGTGGATGATGTGGAAATTTCCTCATTTCATCCAGATACAACATGTTGGCTTTATTTAATTGACGATGAAAAGTTAGTAAAAGTGAGTATAAATGCATTTTGTGCGCCCAAGGAGCACTAAAAATAATGAGTTTTAGGCAATATCAAATTGAGTTTGATAAAATTTGTTTGTCTAAAAAATCCCTGCCTCTCAGTTTTCCAGGGTATTCAAGGAGGGTCAAATGACCAAGTTTACTTTCAGCCCATAATTTCTATTGACACTTAACTTTAGCTTGGTGCAATCAATTCCAGATAAAATGGACCAAAAGTGCAATAATAAAAACAAGCATTTTGATATACATAGAATATACATAGAATCCCAATCCCTGGGATGATACTTTGTTTTCAGGGATTAAATGGCTGCTTTCATGGTTTACATTTAAATGCATTACTTTATTTGTAACCAAAATATCATTTGACAATTACAAATGTAATATCTCTTCATGATCCTAGAATAAAGGTTAAAATGAAAGTTTTACTGCTTTTGTATTTTACTTCCTTTACTTAAACTTCTTTTGAACTATATTGATTGTTTGTTCGATTGGTGTTTAACGTCGTACTCAAGGGTATTTCACTCATATGACGACAGATACAAGTACAGAACATCATAAACAAATCTGCTTCCTGTTACCCTTTAGTTCTGCGAACACCAGGGCAACAGAAGGCAACCTCTTTTCTCGCCTCTTACGGTTGACTGAGGAAGCCGAGGGAGTATTCTGCAGGGTCTTGGCCCACCCGCTCCCTCACAGGGCTGAACTATATTGAAGTTTTTCTATTTTTATAAAACACACAAACTGTGTCTTATGAACTTGTCTATCAAAAAGTTTTAGAACTTCTTATAATTATTGATCATTTTTCCGAACGGCATTGCACAAATTATTGAGCAATGAGATTAATTGCTTAGGAAAACAGTTTGCTTGAAACACATCTTATAATCTAGAATTACCTTAGGGCTACAAAGTGTAAAATAACTCCTGAGAAAACCAGGCCAATGCAGGCATAAACAATGTAAGAGTTTGGAAGCTTCTTCACACTACCAACACCATAGTAGGATCTGTTTTCATATTGTCCATCTTTGGATTTGTCCCTCATGTGATACAGTGTCTCGTCCCAAAATATCCTTTCTTCAGATTCACTGCCAACACATATATTTTATTAAATATTAAATGTATATTAAATGTTTATTTAATGTTAAGAAAAGACTCAACAACAGATAGCTGAAGTAAATACTAATGCTATACTATTTTTACAAAATGTCATCAAGATACAGTTTGTTTGTTGGTTTGAGTGGTATTTCACTTTTATGATAATGGACTGTCCCTTTCTTATTTAACTTACTTAAAAATGGTAAAAAAAAAAAAGTTTGATTTAACACTGTACTTAAGGTTGTTTCATTCATATGACAGCATGACAGCTCAATGGGTGAAGGAAACTATTATCGATTGTTTGTTTGATTGGTGTTTAACGTCGTACTCAAGGGTATTTCACTTATATGATGACAGACACAAATACAGATCATAAACAAATCTGCTTCCCATTACCCTTTAGCTCTGCGAACACCATGGCAACAGAAAGCAGCCTCTGTTCTCACCTCTTACGATCGACCAAGGAAGCTGAGGGAGCATTCTGCAGGGCCATGGCCCACCTGAGCCCTTGCGTGGCGAAACTATTATCGAAGACAATACTAAGATACAATAGAAATACACTACAAGTGAATGTTGCCCTGAGGTGGCTAGGGCAACATTTCATAGATCTACATTTGTTTATGTTACTAGATGCAATGTGATGTTGCTGATACAACCAAATCTCCATGTTCTTTTGTTTTTCACATCTAAAGAAAAGGTAGCCTATAAAAGGGTTTCATACTGAATAGGGTCTACAAATGGTTTAAAGAACTGTTCGTCTAAAACACCATTTTGCAACAGTTTAGATTTTTTCTTCTTTTCAATCCAGATATTAAATAAAGTTTGTATTATAAATTAATTTTATATTTTTTTCATAAATGTACATTCATTTGTTAAAAATCAGCCAGGCCAGGATAAATTCAACAAGATAAGTTTTCTTAAAAATTTAGATTATCTCTCCATCTCTAATTCTTTCGAATTACAAAATTAATGCAATGACATTAAAAAAAACTTGATAAAAAAAAAAGAATTTGGCGAAGTTACTGTCATTTCAGGCTCTGCCCATGGCTATTTGACATAACTTTCACAGTGTTAAACTCTTGTGAAAAATGAATGTTCCTAAGCTTTATTAAAGCTGACTATACTTGAATTACATGGCCTCAGTCAGAGAGTGAATGTGTATGGAATACTGACTTACACATTATTAAATCCACTGCCTGGCTTCATGGAATTGCTCCCCACTGAGTGACTGTGATACCCGTGGCGTCTGAGCTCCTGCTGCCTCGCCCAATGAGCAGCCATGCTTACATCATACTCTCTACGGGTGTTGGGTTTACTCAGAACCATATACGCTTCATTTAATCTCACAAATTTATCATGACTAGCCGAGTCTCCATGTAGACTTTTATCTGGATGAACCTAGATGTAGAAACAATAAAATAGACATTTTATTAAAAAGTAAATATAATAATGTGGAATGCTCATTGTTGATCTGGGTTAACTTTTTTGAAAGCTGATTGGGGGCGAACACCAGAACGAATTGCTTATAGCAGATTAAAAGGGAACGCCTGTCCGGTTTTTTGTCTGTTGTGGTCATTTGTGGTAATGAACAAAGCTATTAGTGTTAAATTATGATAAATAATAATGTTTCAATAGATATCGTGCCAATTAAGATTTCCCTGTCAACAGTTGTGTCGTAGCCATATGGGGTTTGTACAATGACTTCTTCTCATAAGCATAAGTCATCAAGCTTCTGACCAATCAAGTGCATTAGTTTGTTTCACCATTTAAATTGATTTTTATCGGTAAACTTAATATTAAAAACAAAAACAACATTTCAATTGATTTAAAAAAAAATATATAGTGATATAAACAATGTTGCAAATGTTTGTTTGTTTGATAGGGGTTTAAATTGTACTCAACGCTATTTCGCTTATATGATGACTGACAGTTTTTTCATATTCGTTTTAATACGTTTTTAGCAAAAACAGCAAAATATGTATGGTTTTGATGGAAATATAGTTCACTCTAGAAATTTTTGCTTGATTTTTGAGGGCGTGTGGAAGGTTTAAGCCTACAAACTGGTGGTGCCCAAACCTCATTCAAATGGTTGAAAATGGACCTGAAACAACCCTAAGGCTTGCTTGTTGCATACAACAATGTACATGCTTAAAAAATTCAGATTTTAGTGGGAGGGTTTGCTGTGTTGATTGATTGAATGAATGCCTTGCTTAAGGTTATTCATTTATATGATGGCGTTGAAGAGTCAACAGCAAAACAATCATAATGTAAAATGTTACAGACAAATGATCTGTTTGAAAATCAAGGTTACTTAATAGCTGACAACATAAATACAACATAAATATACCATATTGACTGTTTGTTATACTGAAAAATCAATATTCCTCCATTGCTATGAAGACTTAAAAAGTTATAAGATCTAATATTTTTGTTAAACAGATTGTAATTTGAACAACAGTGGAAATTGATTACTAATCAAAGATTATGTTTATTAATAAAAAAAATATTTCTGAGTAGGTCTGCCGACTGGAAAAATATAGCCATGTTACCCAAAGGAGCTATACCTTTATAGTTATTTTGAACTGCAGGAAATTTGCAAACAATAGCTTGATCATATAAAAGTGAACATGTTAATGAAAAATATAAACATACCAGTTTAGACTGTTTTACAAAGGCTGCCTTTATTTCTTCATTAGAAGCTGTGCGGTTAACGCCTAACACATCATAATGGTTCGACGAATAATGTCTGCAACAAAAACAAAAAAAAAAAATAAAAAATTTCAATGCGATATAGTGTATAACAGGCAAAACTGTGCATGTAATCATTCTGCATCAGAATGTGTTTCGGAAATCAAAACTTATACAGGTAAAATGTCTGTATTCCATTATGTATCTTATATGAGACATACATGACCATTTTCTGAGTAAAATAATTAAAGTTGCTGGCCCTTCAGCTTAAGTTTCTTATCTCCATTCCCTGTAAAAGAGAGAAAAATAACGAGATGACAACATATACTTGAAATAAATATGTATTTCTACTATTTTTCTTAACAAGTCTATTTAAAGTCACGTTTGGCATATATAAAATGTGTGAGAAAGATCAGTGAATTAGGTTATAGATTATATGACAGTTGTATTAAAATGAACACATAATTAGCCATAAAAAAAGCCCAAAGCAGAAATAACACAGTTTAATATGTGCACTCTAAATCTGTACTTTGCATAATGTAATATTTGTGATAGATCATTAGGGGTACAGAACTCTACATACAAAACCAACAACAGTAACCCATCAGGGTTCCTCCCCGCCCCATGGGCCTTCATGATAGTGTGCCCAGATCTTAACTTAAACAGTACCTGTATGTGATTCCCTTGCTAAAGTTGTGTGTTCTTGTTTTTGATTGGTTGGAAGCAGCTCGGCACTTAGGACAGGGCCCTAACAGTTCTTTTATAGTGGAAAACATAACTACCTGGAAAAAAACAGAACTCAGGAAAATACAAAAAAATCTACCTGGATAACAAAATAAGAACAAATAAGTTATTATAATTCAGAAAAAGTTATAGTTACATAACATAACAATCTGAATTTATGATATAGATCATTTTGATATTATTTATAGATATATACATCAACAATGGAAATCGAACATATGGAATTTGAGTTGAAATCTATATATAAGAGTTTTTTGTTTGATTGAGGTTTAAGATTCTACAACAGGTTATTTCATTCTCATGGTGGCATGCCAACCCAATAGGTGAACATATTCAGTGCCATTTTAGTAGTTTGATTGGTTTCTGGGTTATATCAAAACAACATACTAAGTTATACGCTTTCTCTCGTAGATCAGCTGTTTCTGGTTACATACTGGTGTCATTTTGCTTTAGGCAATGTGAACTGAAAGCAATATTGTTGTTTAGTTTCTAAGACAGTTATCAATTTGTCTGAATAAAGTATCAACAAAGTTAAGTTCTACATTAAACTTTTTCTGAACACCTACTGACTAACCCATCTCCTATTATGGTTTTGGGGGGAAAAAACTTCCAATTCTTTATGTTCGATTGGGGTTTAACATTGTACTCAAGGTTATTGCACTTTCTTATATGGCGACTGATTGTCCACTTCACACTGTTCCTTGCCTAATTAGGACTAAAAAAACAAGCTGAGTAGCTAGCAGGCTTTTAAAATATATGCTCATAATCCCACTTATATCACCTTTTCCTACTTTGTTTCAGAACTACTTCTTTCATCAAAGAAACAAAGGATAAAAGTTATAGTGTTGATCACCATTTTGGGTGAATGGACAAGGATGCGTATCAATACTGTATGAACAGGTCATGGTGTTGTCGGAAGCTGCGAGATATCAAAATTAAAACAGAAAATCTGACCATCGTACATTTAGAACAGACATTACTTTAATTAATTCCAGTCGCTCACTATCTTTTTATTATATTTCGTGACACTTGCAGAAACAAATGACGTCAGTCTACGTTCTATTATTTGTGACGTGCAGTAAAATATGTATATATATACACAAAAATGAATGTTATAATATCAGTGCGATTTGTTCGTTCGCCTGAAAGATCGGTTTCCGATATCCTGTGATATTGGACAGTTCTAGTTTGTACATAACATCGCAGCTATGGACAGTGATTCGTTTCAATACATTGTATTGTGTATTTAATCAATACAAACATGTTTATATCTATAAAGTATTAAAGTCTATTCGTCCTATCGCCAATTTCCGAACAGCCATGGTAATGGGTTTTCGAACAGGTAGTTTTCTCCACTAGTCTTTCCGTAATTTTTTGACACAGAATGAAGTAAAACTGTAGCAGTATTTCGCCTTATAACTTGCAGAAAACAGCAAGCATCTCAGAACACGGTTAAAAGAGTCGTGGGACTTTCTTAAGCGTTCTAAAACCGGTGATCGGAGTACCGGTAGGGGCCTACTGCTTTTGAGCCCTTGCCAGCCCCCAAACGGCCAAAGCCGCACATATCTGCATATCACATAATAAATAACAGCTGAGTAGAAAGTATTTATAGTGTTAGAATGCAAAAATTCAACAGGCACAACATTGCAAATTCCACATCCAATATATATTAAAAGTTTTGCGTTCAAGCTAACGACGTGGACTGTACATTTACGGTTATACAATTTTAGTTTCGTAACAAACCTCTGATGTTTCAATAACAGCGCGCCACAACAAAAGGAGTTAACGATGCCAGCTACGTCCTTGACTGGGCCTCGAGCCAATGAGTGTGCTATTCCGGCAAAAACGATGACTGGGCCTCGATTCGTACATTTTAACATAATTTGTATTACTCGCATCTTGCTCTGTGAATGGAATAATAAGTAAAAACATAGTATTTGGGTAACACGTTACCGATTGAATATACTACGCTCTTATAACTAAAAACTTATATATATCCGAAGTAGAGCGGAATTTTGTGAGATTGGCTGACGTTGTCTTTACACTATGTTTACTTCAAGTAGATATTTATCGTACTGAGATGTTTGTACGGCAGCTTTAATTGCTCCCAAAGGAAATTTGCTCATCAATAGTTGATTGATCGGGGTTAAATTACCGTCGGTATCAATGGTACGGTATTTCACTTACATGGCGAAAAAGTGTCCATTCCGGGCTGTTCCTGGAATAAATACAACGGAAAACCGGACGGACACCTCATAAAAACAAACCCGGCCCCGGAGCCACACCGTGTGGATAATCCATAATAAGTGTTCCTGTGTTAATGTATAACCGACTTCTAAATGCCACTTAAAGAGTTCATATTGGATTTGATTGTCGATATACGGACTCGAGCCCGTGGACGAGAACATCGAAAAAGTATAAGTAGGCAGGCACGATTACCATGCACTAAACCACGGCCGCGAGCCATATTCATTCATAGAACATCGTGCTCCACTATATCCCAAATATTATACAAAAGCGGCCCCACAATTATAACTCTCATAACATACAGTGGTTTATTAGAATCCGATATAAACACTTATCACCAGCTATATTGTTCAGTAGTAAATATATGTTTGAGCGGCAGCATATTAGAGGGTACACAAATCAAGTCAAATCAAACTGACTATATATTTGCCGTTAGAAAACTAAACTTGCTGGTCTTTTTTATGGAAAAAAAATGTACCTTTTAAAGTTATTTGCAGTATTTATGCTTTTTTGGTAAATAAAAATAGACACTCTTAGGGTACGTCATTGTCTAGAGGTTAACATATATGTCCCATCGCTCGTGTCAGGGAACCTATCCAAACGTGAGATATGGTATAGATCTATAATAAATAAAGGCATTTGCACCAAAAGACGTCAAAATTGTATTACTAACGCCAAGTTAAAGAAATTTAATTATTTATACCATATAGATTTTTTTCCAGGTTATAAAGAATTTTATTCATAATGAGATACCTCTAAGTAGCTTATCGTTTAGTCGTTCAGTACAAACATTGTTTCAAATTGTAGATCATTAAAATTATGATCACAAAGATTGACAGAACTTTTCAACATGTTTACACTGGTTAGTCAACTGTTTGCCTGAAACCTTACAGTATCCACCGTGTAGATTGGGGTGATAAATGCGAAACTGTTTGGTAACAATAACACAATTAAACTATAACACTGAAATGTAAATAACATATCAAAAGCGTCTTTATAAGTCAATCAATATACACAGCGAATGAAAAACATGATTGGTCTTTAAGTGTCCCGCCAAGGCATCATGTCTCATATAGCCGGCCGTTCTAGTCTACATATGACAGGTAAAAGAAATAATAACTCTTTATGTCAAACACAAGAATTCCATACGTAAAACAACATTAATCAAAAGATTAAATACTCGTAAGAGACAACACCAGATCATAAGGCTCATATTATCATTTATACACAGTAATTCTAGCCACTTCAGGCTCACTATGTCACACGTATATCGTGTACGTGGTGACATGTAAACCAATGACCTGTTTTTCTGCTATAATGCAGTCAAAGTTGTCTCCCTTATATCCAGTTGCCTTCGGAAACCAGCCTATCCGTTCGAAACAAGACTAAAGTATGGTTGCCGAAATCTCCACGTTGGCCTGGAATGTGTGTCCGTTATGACTGAAGCAGAAATGAAACACATTTATTAGCTTTATTTATAGCTATACACGTTGTCAGCTTTTCATCGACATTTAATAACAAAGATTTTGGCATATATAAGAACAACATTTTAGGAGTAAATACAAATCAATACCAATCCAGAAAGAACTAACTTTCTAGTTCGCATTAGCATTCGTCAGCTATACGTGTTAGCGTATTGCTATTCTACAACATCTAGAAACACAAGAACTTAGTCAGTGAAAATGGGATTATTTTTATCTAAATTAATGGAGGTGTTTTCACAATTTCAAGAGGACCAGGCTCGGATTTTAATGCTTGGACTTGACGCAGCAGGTAAATTCCATAACAATTTATGTCGTATTTTGTGTTATAAATTTTATGCATATCGAAAGTCATGAAATAAAAGACGTATTGAACTATATGTGACAATACCTCTAGATGTTCCATTGAACTTTTACGAGATTCCAATATACCCGTTAACAATACGCAATACTGCAAGAATACAAAACACACTAAGGTCGCAATGGGTATATTTTTTATTTTCTCAGACTAATTTATTCGGCTTTTATTATATGACATTATCAGGTTAAACTTAACTCGTAAATACATATGTTCCACACTTTATTCCACTATATTTATTAAAAATATTTTATTTAGTATAATGAATTTTGTATAGACTAAAGAATATTTGATATACTTTACATAATATTTTATTTAGTATAACGTATTTTTATCAGGTATACTGGGTATTTAGTATGAAGTGTTCGATATACATATTGTAATCCCAGATTTGATCGACACATTATTTACAACAGTCACAAACAGTTTGTAAAGAACATTAATTTACATACGGTAATAACATTGTACAGAATTTGAGAATTTTCAGCATGTACACTTGTAAGATTCCAATTTTTTACTTTTTCTTCCAGGTAAGACCACAATTCTCTATAAAATAAAGTTAAATGAGAATGTGTGCACGATACCAACGATAGGTTTTAATGTGGAGACAGTGACTCCTTGTAAAGGTATCACCTTTACTGTATGGGATGTCGGTGGTCAATACAAGATAAGACAACTCTGGAGACACTATTACCAAAATGCGGAAGGTGAGTTCTCCCTTTGTTCATTATTATTACAAATATATATTTATGAATGTAGAGAAATAAATATTTGAAAGCTTTAACAGGGATCGATCCCAGACCTTGGCTTGGAACTTAAAATTGATATTGGCTATTTATATACTCTTTATGGGTTGAAATTATTATGTCATACAACCAAGTATATGTATAATTGCTTTTAGAAATATAAGCCTACCAAAATATAGATACTGTACCGTTTAGCCCATACAATATTATTGATAAAACAAGTCTCTAGTGAAAAGGTCTCACAGATTAGTTAACAAATAACTTTAAGAGTGTTTGAAAAACTTCACAATTTGTTTTTTTTTCAAATTCAGGCCTGATATATGTTGTGGACAGTTCCGATAGGGAGAGGTTGGCCGAGTCACGCGAAGAACTGACCTCGATTCTCGAGAGTAACGAGATGAAGGGAGTCCCTGTGGTGGTTATCGCCAACAAACAAGATCTACCAGGTAAATTTGTAAAACAACAATAAACCCGTCAAATCTGCGTTCTTTTATTTTAAGAATCAGTTCTGATAAAATTAACCATACGTTGTATATTGATCTAAACTGTTTGCGCGTGCCACACAAGGAGTCAGTATGGCTTTCCCAATAAACTTGATTTAAATCGATGCCAGCTTATTCAATAAATGTTTGATAACAAAAATCAATTCTTTTTTCTATCTTTTATCGAAAAATGCGTTGGTCTTGATGTTTTACAGCTTGTTATTTAACAAATATGTGTCGACAAATTTGTCTTAACTTTGATAATCAATAACGCATTAAGTCCCACTTTGATTTGGATTTTATGTTACAACGGAACGACTTTAGATATTACCTGTGTGTATGTTTATTTTGTCTACTGTGATTGAATGAATCACAAATATCAGATTTTTCGTTTTACACTTCAGCGTACATTATTTGACTCAATTATGCCATTTTCGTCTCATTCCTAGCTTAACATAGTCCCATGTAATTCCGCTAATTTTTGTTGAAAACGAGTTATTCGTGCAATTAAATTATCCAACCGTTTGAATCATATTGCATCCTTATTTTCAGCTTTAAAAATATTACCTTTGTCCCAACTTGTCTCGTATAGCAACCGTATATCCTAACATATAAATTCATTCATAATCTTGATCTCATTCCAAACACTTTTCTAAATTATTTAACAAAGAAAATGGTATACCGTCTCGTCGTACTCGACGTAATTTGTTTGATTTCTACATACGGCCCTTCTTCAGTACAATCTCTCTTATGTATACTGGTCATAGAGAATGGAATAATTTAGAACAGCACTGCGCTGCCCAGTAGCATCCGTTTCTTTATTTAAATCGAACATTAAAACTTTTACTATTTAAAAATTTACATGTGCGTCTACCAAAACACTCAAATAGGCGTAGGCCCTATTTACTTTATATGTGCAGACAAATATATATTATATATATTTATGTAACCAAAACCATGTATAACAGCTCTGTTTTAAACAATATTATTACTTTTTGATAACAAATGTACTAAAATACTTATTTAATGTGATTAAATCATATTATCATAGTTATTTGTATTCTTATATGTCATTTAGACAATGTATATAGGCCTAGCTACAGTGCTTTCTTTTCTGAAGTTTTTATTTCAGTCATCTGGAATAACGGATAAGGGATATCGGGCTCTACCATCTCCTAGCAGTTCAATGTGTTATTATTTTCTACCAAAAACCAAATTACTTTTATTATTTATTTTTTGCTTTTTTTTCTAGGTGCTATGAAAGCATCGGAAATAGCAGACGGTCTTCAAATGTCAAAGTTGCGGGACCGGAAATGGTATATCCACGGCGCATGTGCAACGAACGGGGATGGAATTTTCGAATCTATGGGAGAACTTTCAACCCTAGTGAAAGAGTTCAAAAAATCAAAACGGCGCCACTGAATAATACATGAACGAATCGTTGGGAAATTGAACTTTCATCTTCATCGAAGAAAAGGGCAAGAATGTGTTTTGTATAGAGACCTTACAGTTCACAGAGAGCTGGGCGTCTACCATATCTCCTTTATCTTAAAAATCATGCATATTTTGTAAAAAAAACTGTTTACCTTTGCACAGTATGCACAAGACAATTACACCTAACATCTCGCTATATTTCGGCTATGACATAATGATGGGTCGAAATAAATCACAGCTGGAGAATCTTGCATGCTATACACATGCCTGCCCGTCTTGTTCTCTGGAGCTATATCTCGTATAGATACATGTACACTTAAGTCATGTCTTTTTGCAAGTCTATAATCCATTCAAATGTATACTGTGTTTTGGGGGCTTTAATAAAACCAGAACACAACCCCCATAGTATGCTGTTTTTATCGCGATATACTAATGTCCTTGGTTTTTATTATCTATATCCACGTTCATATAAACATGCGGCTAAAGATCTGGAGAATCAGATGTAGTAATGTGCTTTATGCTTTTTACAACATACGTGAAAGATGATGGACTTCAAAGGCTTTAGAATTTTGAACAATGATTTTAAATCAAAACTAATGGCCTGTGATATTTTTTTATAAACTATTTATGAATAATTGTTTCGTGATTTTATTTGAATATAATTTTATATTGAATTGTTTTTTTGTGTCTTTTCGAAAGTATATTAACCGTATTTGTGTAAATTTGGAAATTAAACTTACTTAGTTTGAACAGATCCTTGTTGAAAACTGTTGTAGGTTGAAACATCGAACCCACAAACCACAGAGTAATTCTCTATATCTCCAAGAATAAATGGCGACACCCAGTTGGTTGAAGTTGAGCTCCTTCTTTATATCAGGGGGATAGTGAATATATTGAATGGCACCGTAACTTAAATCCTTGAGATATTGTGAAAGCCGTTGTTGTACAAACTGGAAGCAGGATTACAAAATCATTTTGACCCGTGAGGGAGCGGGTGGGCTATGGCCCTGCAGAATACTCCCTCGGCTTCCTCGGTCGATCGTAAGAGGCGAGAAA
>JAVFBW010129543.1:0-13936 GCA_034783835.1 Mopalia ciliata
ACATGTCATGCCATGTCGCTTCTCTCACTATAACACTTACTCATGTAACACGTGTATGGTGAACATGTCATGCCATGTCGATTCTCGCACTATAACACTGACTCAAGTAACACATCTATGGTGAACATGTCATGCTATGTCGCTTCTCTCACTACAGCATTGACTCATGTAACACGTGTATGGTGAACATGTCATGCTATGTCGCTTCTCTCTCTATAACATTGACTCATGTAACACGTGTATGGTGAACATGTCATGCCATGTCGCTTCTCTCTCTATAACACTTACTCATGTAACACATCTATGGTGAACATGTCATGCCATGTCGCTTCTCTCACTATAACACTTACTCATGTAACACGTGTATGGTGAACATGTCATGCCATGACGCTTCTCTCACTATAACACTGACTCATGTAACACGTGTATGGTGAACATGTCATGCCATGACGCTTCTCTCACTATAACACTGACTTTATGATGAACATGTCAAGCTATGTCGCTTCTCTCACTAGAGCATTGACTTATGTAACACGTGTATGGCGAACATGTCATGACATGACGCTTCTCTCTCTAGACGATTGACTCATGTAACACGTGTATGGTGAACATGTCATGACATAACGCTTCTCTCACTATAACACTGACTCATGTAACACATCTATGGTGAACATGTCATGCCATGTCGCTTCTCTCACTAGATCATTGACTATTTTTCATAAATATTCTCCCAAATCACTTAACAATAATGTTTATGTCAATCAATTAGATGTCTTTCTAGTTTTGATGGCAACAATGTGAACATTTATTGAATAGTATGCAATGTTGTATACACACAAATGATATCGCTAGAAACTTCTACTCTACGCGAGATACCATTCCAAATAATAAGTCGGCTTTGACACAATTGAAATAGCTATTCGAAAAGTTTAAAAATCATTTTGCAAAACAGCTTACCATAGCTCTTCTAGTCAGACGCACTTTTTATTTTCTTTTTGTCTACCTCTAATAACTACACGGTTAATAATTATAAAATAAATCAGACATATATATGCACTTAACCAGACCTTGTTTACACTTATGTTGTCAAAGTAAACGAACATAACATTAACTGGTAATTTTGAAAATATAATTTGAGCATGTTAAAATGGATAGGCTGTTAAGAGTAGTTTCGAGAAGTCATGTTTTGAATGCGTAGATTGATCTCATAATGATAGAGTGTGTAGTAGAAAAGTTTTCATTCTACATACATAATTTCTGTCTCAAAATTATTATTAATAAATTTTCATGATAATTGCCACCAAAATAAAACGTCTTCCAATTAATTGATAGTACATTTTCGAAAATGGATTTGAACAAATTGTTATGGCATGAAAGTATGCCATAATTGAGTTAACGGTAGCCTATGAAGGACCAAATCTGCCATATATGAGTTAACAGCATGAGGGACCAAATCTGCTCTAGTGAGATATTCGTGATATCAGTAAGTCATTTCTGGCTGACTTGTATTTATTTTATTTTTTGTTTACTTCCTCATTATTTGTTAAAATCTCAAGCAAAAAAGTGAACGAACTGGGGTTTATACAATTACTATTCACTAAGGGTTTACATCTGTCAATTCATACTTTACATTTGTGTTAAAGGCGAGGAGAAACCTCCACCACAGGAAGAGGACATCGACGTGCGTCTCCCCACATCTTTACTTCCTCTAGAATATGACATAGAAATAAAGCCGGATTTCTACGGAGAAGATCCTCTCGACTTCAAATTATCTGGCTCTGTTAAAATTCGTGTAAGATGTGACAAAACAACTAATAACATCACACTGCACAGTGATGCGAAAATAAACATCGACGCGGATAGTATTACGGTTTGGACGGGGTCGCCATTATCAGAGAACGGAACAGATATACAACTTCTACCTCCAAAAGTTGATGAGAAGAGACAGTTCTTTATATTACCTTTAGATATGGAGCTAACACCAGGCAAAGAGTACTACATCTCAATGAGGTTTTCAGCACCGCTTAGTAGTAGTAGTATTTTCGGGCTGTACCCGAATACATATCAACAAGAAAATCGTACAGTGTAAGCATGATGTATTAATTTATTTGTTTGTATGTTTGTCGTTCATTCCTACAGTTTGAGCTATTCTATTTTGGCGATGGAAGAAGCACATTCGTACAGTGATAGTGTCTAATTGATGTCAGATAATTGTATAAATTGCCAAGTTTCATTTGCTCGATTTAAAACAAAATAAAATTGGAACCAAATGAAACGTCGTGTAAAATATTAGTAATGTTAGTCAACCTTTACAAAACCATACGGATAATCTGTAGCCACATCGTGTGACTCCCTCGTATACCTGAGGATGGACCGGCGGACTCATCCCGTCAACGGGCAAATCAAAGGTAGGATTAGAAAGCGTAAACACTACCACTAAGTCGGGGCTGCGAGCCAGAGAATATATAAATCTATTGATCATAACATTGCTACTGAATCTTGTGCAAAATTACGCTGGACTAAAGTAAATCGCAGGAAAGTTTAAAACCTATCAAAAGCGCAAGGGTCCAGGAGCCGTCTAGAATGCAGAAAGGTGATCTAGGCTGATTTTTAAAATACATTCTGGGCAAAGGCATTGAAAAGATTGATAATTTATTATTCATTTAGAAAAAGGGTTATCCAGATTAACCACATGTCTATTTTATGATGTAAAAGTGTCTGGTCAAAGTTATGAAACTGGTGATTTTTTAGTCTTTTAAAAAGTGAACATTATCTATATTTTCCTTTTTTGTTAATCACACTTTCTTAGTCTGGACATATTCTATTGATTTGTGTTTGTTTGGAGTTTACGTCTTTTTAACTCACAGGACGGCTTGCTAGCCTAATTTGCGAAAGAAACCTCCCTCAAAACTGCCAAAAAAACAAACAGAGACAGCACAGGGCAGAAACACGACAATGACAGACGCCATACAACAACACAATAAGCTGATCGGCTTCGTGTTGCCTGTTAGCTCCTAGAGCATCAGGGCAATATATAGTTTCAGAAAATTTCGCAGGTTGAAACACTTCCGACAATCAAACCACGACTCTCAGGGTTAATCACCGAATCCCCAAAAATAAATGCTGGCTACGTAGTCCACTCAGCATTCTGCCTTTCTTACTCTGAGGGTAGGGGTTCAAATCCCTGACGGGATTCAAACTGCAGACTTTTCTGAACTTGAATCTAAATACCCCTAAGTACAATGTTACTACCCTGGAGTACAATGCTAAAACCCTGGAGTACAATGGGAATATCCTGGAGTAAAATGCTAATACCCTGGAGTACAATGCTAATACCCTTGAGTACAATGTTAATACCCTGGAGTACATGTTAATACCCCGGAGTACAATGTTAATACCCTGGAGTACAATGGGAATACCCTGGAGTACAATGGTTATACCCTGGAGTACAATGCTAATACCCTGGAGTACAATGGTTATACCCTGGAGTACAATGCTAATACCCTGGAGTACAATGTTAATACCCTGGAGTACAATAATAATTCGCGAACTAACAAACCCTGATGTTGAAATTGATAGCTGCCGCTTGCACAAATTAACTTTACATTAAAAATGCATTATCAGGCTATTTTGTGTCTGTCAACTTGAGATTAAAATATATTTTGAAACTTATATCTACAACTTGAGATGATTTATCGATTTTAATTTATCAACATCCCTGTGACAGTGTGATGACTTATTAGAAATAAAGAATGGTAATCCCATGTTTGTTTATATGTTGTCTCGTTTCAGTAACATGGTCTCAACACAGTTAGGCCCTAATCATGCTCGAACAGTATTCCCATGTTTTGACGAGCCCGCTATGAAAGCTGAATTTAACATAATTCTTGTTCGGAAACCGGAATATTTATCCCTGTCGAATATGCCTATAATCAGGACAGAAAACAGGTAAAGGGGCGATTTGATATTAATCTGGTAAACCGGAGGAATTTCTTCTTACTGTGATATCATAACTACACTGATAGATGTAAGGATATGACCCAATATTATACATTTTGTTCAGCAGGTTCTAATTTCAGGGGTATACTTAGCGAATTGCACACGGCTTTATTCTAATTACATTTAAACTAGTTTTGTCTTGAAACATACCATTGAATTGTTATTTACCCAGATCTGGGCTACATAAGATTGGTCTTTGTGATTTACTTGTGTTTATTTACAGAGGAGACAATTGAGAATTTCTCGGTTCAGTGTGATATGTTGAAGCATTTTAATAAACTGTATGTTATTTGGTCTCGCATTGTATAGGTATTAATATAAACATATCGTATTTGACTTGAATCATCCAAGAGGTTGGGAAACCCAACATTTAAACTATGAACATATGTGTTCTGAATTTAAAGCAGAAGTAAACTGTAAATTTTCCTTAAAACTCGGACCGTTGACAGTTGGATCTGACAGAATGTATGTCACTGATTACAACAATCGTAAAACGTTCGAGGTGATGTGTGAAAAGTAAAAGTGTAACAAATTTTAATGTGGGATTCAGATTTCCATTGCTCTGATTCGCCCATTTCTGTTCATCGAAACAGTTAACCAATGAAATGCTACAACGTATACGGACTATTTTTTTTATAACTTACGAAAGGCTTCTGTGCAGTTCCAAAACAGCCTTGAGTGACCTGCAGTTTGTCCATTCCAGCCCACATCTGTTACTATAATGAACCTTAAGAATCTGCTGACGTGTTCCTGTTCTAGATTCCCCATCTTAATTCTAACAAAAGTTGTAAATATGCTCTCATTTTCGATCCATTCAAAAATACAGAAGTGTAGGTTTATCTACCATTGAGCGCTTCTCGTTTCTCTCTCGAAAACAAAGCGAAAATAACTTTTGATTTCTGATGATAAAATTACAATAAAAATTGAATTTCCTGACCTGGATATCAAATTAATGAAACTCCTGCAGTAATTGACGTTTATCCCTAGCCTTCCGAATAATTATTAGAGATCCGGTATGTATCGCATAGACATACTATGAGATTTTACAGCAACAATAGTCCGGCAGCAACATTATAACTTCAATGAACTTTAATTATAACTATTATAATCAACAACTCCCATTAACCACTCCTTTAACTGACTCGGACAGTGTTTGATTTAACTTTAGAGTCCTAGAATTGTCTAGAATGCAGATTTCATCAGAAAACACATGACAACGGAATAAAAAAATCTGGATAGTTTACACTTAAGCAGTTTTAATCTAGGAATTAAAATGGTGAATCATGCATTCCAGATAGTTTAAACAACATTCCAATTACCCTTCTGCTTAAGAAACTCTACTCTTATTTATCTTTACGTGACAGAGACTAATTTCTTTAAAATATCAAAGAAAAAGTGTCTGCTCTCTCTCGAATATCGAAGTACAGAAAACGAGTCGATTCTTTGATTAATTGGAGTTTAATGTCATACTCAATGGTATTTCACATACGTGAAAACCGAATGTCCGTTTGCGACGTACCTTATTTTAATATGGTGGAAAACCGTTAATATTTCCTCGAAGTAGGATTAGTAGCCGGACCTCATAACCAATAGGCGAACTCCAGGCCAATTAATGTTGCCGTCACGTAAAATTAAAACGGTTTGGCATAAAACTTCGGCCTCAACATGCCACATAATCGTTGTTTAATCGTCATATTTTCCAGGTCAGATGGTTTTGTAGCAGATGTTTTTCAGAAGAGTGTTAAGATGTCTACATACATTGTTGCCTTTGCTGTTTGTGACTGTGTATACAAAGAGCAGATAACAGCATCTGGAGTGAAGGTGTGCTTTTTTTAATTTGATAAAGGAGAGGGGGTGGTGGGAGGGGATATTAAGTGTCCCTGCAATGGAGGTCGAGTTTAATAACCAATCGATCAATCAGGCAATCAACTATCCAACCTTATCTTTTAGAGAACAAAAGCGTCTATGTGGGTTATTATTTGATGTCTGGGATATATCCGCTAAATTAATGTCCGAAATATTATAAATTTAATGGTATTTTTTACTTACAGTTACGAGTCTATACTAGACCAGACGTCATCGACCAAGCGGATTATGCTCTAAGGACTGGTGTGAACATTTTGGATACATTTGAAGAGTATTATAATATATCCTATCCAATAACTAAACTTGGTAAGTCTTGGATATAAGGTAAATTTTAGTTATATTTGTTTTTATTTTATATCGCATTTATTTGTCTGATCGTATCTACAATTATTTTTGTCCTTTCTACTTATGAGGGGCGATAGAAATATCATTGTGCATGCGTCCGTCAATCGATTACAAACTGTGATAACTAGAAAACCAATTCACAGATTTACTGCTAGCTTGGACTGTAGTTTCCTCCTGTTAAGACAAGGCGTAGGATTGTATTTCACTTAATTCCTGCAAATATAATGGCCATCATTGCGTAATTCTACTATAATGAATAGCTGTACCTGTTCTGAACACCGTTATTAAGACAAACATTACGGATTAGTTTTAAACGTGGCATGCATCTTCCTCTTGTTAAGACTACGGATTTTACCGAATTATGCAAACAATATGGCGTGACTGTTTAATTGACAATACTGATAGCTGTATGTTTTGACAAAGCTATAATCTGAAAAAAATTTTACTGTTTACATTTCAATTGAGACTGAAGCTTTCTTCTTTTAAAACAAAGAACGAACGTGAAAACTGCCGAATTCCCCAAAACAGTATGGCCGTAATTTTACCACATACACGTCGCTTCCGTACGTGCTATAGACTCAACCGTAACAAAAAAATTTAAAAACAAAATTCACGGATTAACTTCAGTCTATTATTTTGTCCTTGATAAGTCAACGAATTGCCCTGCATTAACACTATTCCCAAAAATACATGACCGGCATTTCGTAAATTTACAACTTCTATACTTGTATGCGTTGTAAACAGGATATCTTAAAAATAAATTTATGGATTACTTCCCAACTTGACGTATGTTCCTCCTGTTTAGACGTTAGGATTGCATTTTACATCAATCCAAACCCAATATGACTGATATTGAACCAATTTGCAGGGTTTTTGTATGTGCTTTGAATTTGAGAACAAATTCTCCGATTAACTTTGCACTTCACCAACTTCTTAAAAAGAGATGACCGTCATTGGACAATTTGACAATATGATACTCTTTTCATTGTATAAGAATAAAGGATTTACCTTTTACGGAGTATTATCATCATCATGTTTTTTTGCATTCTTCCGCTGCTCAAAACTCATTTTCGATTGTTTGTTCTTCAGATATGCTAGCGGTTCCACTCCACATTTCAGCAATGGAGAACTGGGGTTTGATTATCTACAAAGAAGATTATATGCTTTATGATTCCGAAACAACGAACGAAGAGAGAAGAGAGCTTGTTGGAGATGTCATCGCTCATGAGATGACACATTTGGTAAAATTTATCAAATATATACTTGTAATGCCGTTTAGACTGTGAGCACTAATAAACACATTCTTTTTCTGGATAAATTTATCTCATAATTAGTTGTTCGGTGAATTAGCTCACAAAATTCACACTGTTTTTTAGTTTTTAGTATAAATGGCTCACGATTCACTGCATAATGGCATTTGTTGGAGGAAACAGCTACAATCCACTGTATTACTATACCCACGGCATATAATTCGTATGAATCTAGCTATCAGCACTGATTGTCTGTCCATCTGTTCCTCCCGTCAGTCTAACTATCTTGTCAACAAAACTCCTCCTAAAGTTTGAGTTGGATCTTAATCATATTTGACTGTTTTCATCATTATAAAGCTCTCATTATTGAGAATGTTTCCTTAGGAATAAAACTCTTGAAACTCTCAGTATGTTAGTTTTTTTGTCACAACAAATCGCTCCCAAAATAAATCCTAGTTGAGATAATATTTGTTCTGTCAAATAAAACGCTATGTTAAAATCACCGTTTCAGTTTCATTTCAACAAAATCACAAATTACATTAAACTTTGAGAGAATATCCAACGAAAATCGGCAAATACAGTTAGTTTTGTCCTAACAAAGAAAGACAAGCGCACTTCGAAAAGTGGCGCTTCCTCAGGGAGTTGGCAGTCAAACTTATGATCCTCCAATCATGAGGTTAAAATATAAACTAATAGTTGAATATTCAACTATGTATATCTGAATAAAATTACATACTTTTTGTTTTTTATTGTGTTTTTTTTTTCTCTAAAAACCAGCATCATGTTTATTTTTTGGATGTGAACCTCTCGGATATAAAACTCTTAAAAAAAGTTTAAAGCTATAAACACAAATATTGGAGAGAATTGTGTTTCGTTTTTGTCGGATCAAATTCTCATAAGTTCATAGTTTGTTTACGTTTGGTGGATAGCAGCCACACAATTTCCACTATTTTGTCATAAAAATATAATAAGATGCAGACTATTTTAGTTTCTTATATAAAACTCTAAAAACATTAACCGTATTTTCGATTTAGGGATACCTCTTCTTAAAAATATATGAATAATTATTAATGTATAAATACTAGCTTACAGTCTGATTTTGGGTCAATATAAGTATTTAACTTAGACAGGGAAAACTCTCTTAAAAATATGAATTTATGGTTTAAGGGGAACAACTCTTTGTTTCGTTTTTGCGATAAAACAAAATTAATACTAATTCGCGATCTTTTTGTCTTTGGTATTAAACAAAAGATACTTCACACTATGTTTTAGTCTATTACTTTAAAACTCCTACAAAGCAAGTACTATTTACTCATTTTGAGTTGGATTTATTCAAAAGAAGTCTTTCAAAACAAATAATAATACACATTAGTTTATGGTCTATTGGGTAAAAATCTCCCTAAAAGTAAAACTAGTTAACAGCTTTAAAACGGATTTATTCGGAGAAAACTCCCTTAAAACAAATAATACTTAAAGGAACGTTAGCTTTTCGTGTTCTTAAAGTGGGGGAATCAAACTTTCCCAAGTATATGCCATTTCCTCTTGTCAGTTCTACAAATCACATAGTGAGAATGCATCCTATAGGGTTACAGCCGTATTGTTATAAATTGCAATGTAGTCTTGGTGACATATTGGATTTCTGTCTATTACATTTCTGTTATTCTTCAACAAACATAAACAAATGTGAATAATTTTTGTGTCTTTTAGAAAGTGAAGTTTAACAGTATTTTCGTTAATTTTGGGATAACACTTTCTTAGTTTGAACAGATTCTAGTTCAGAACTTGCAAAATTTTCTGAACTAGAATCTGTTCAAACTAAGAAAGTGTTATCCCAAAATAACGAAAATACTGATAAACAAATATGTTATCTATCTAAATGTGTGTTTGCGTATATGTATTTAAGTATGTTTATTTATCTACACCTTTTACGTTTATTGGACAATCACTGGTATTGTTGTCCATATTTTACTATAAATTTCACTTGTGATACACTCTCACTTTGTAACTAACTTTGTAACAATTGCATAAACGATATAAGCTATTAGCTTCCTGCCTATGAATAAAAGTCATGTTTAAGTCAATAAGCATGAAAACTATAATTTAACGCTGATCTATTGTCTCCTGTCATTTTCCCAGTGGTTTGGTGATCTGGTCTCACTGGATTGGTGGAGCCATGTATGGCTTAAGGAAGGATTTGCAACACTTGGAGAATATTTTGCCCTGGAGCCCACAGAGACCGATTCAATCCTAGTAAGACATGATCCACATTATAGAACACGGCAGCTACTCTAAACAATCTATTGATTTGATTCAGTAAGTCAAACCAGACGCGATTCACGTTACTGTGATGTCATCACTGCGTCCGACATTAATACTTTACAAATATATGACCCAAAATGGTGCATTTTGATCACCTGAAGTTTATTGACCGGCGTATGCACTCTATTCGCGCACTGTCAAATTGAAGGAATTTATATATATATGTATATATTTTTGGAAAGCTTTAATATTTAGGATAACATATATGCAAATATAGTGAAAATCAAATTTTAATCTCTAAAAATATATTGCAAAAATGAGTAAATGTCAAAATGGACTGCATTTTTATGGTTTATTTCTCGAAGTGCAATAAAGATAAGATTCAAAAATAAGTTGACGGAGTAGAACAGTCCATTGAAATAGTAAACGGGACCTCATTTTTCTTATTAGAACGATCCCAATAGATTTTTTTGTCAATCCCACTTAGGAAAGCGTTAAAAAATGAAAAAAACAAATTGCAGCAAACACATTAAAAAAATTAAGGATGGTCGTCTAAAAAATGATACACATTTGACTAGATTGCATTGTGCTCTTTACAATTTGGTACACATTGAATTTCTAACCTGAATAGGTAGAATAGCTTACTACACCTTTGAAAATGAAGAGTCTGCATGCTTAAAACTGAAGTGCGAGAATTATGCATTACAATTTGCAACTTGAATATATTATCATGGGAAGACAAAATTATCGGCTCTAATTAAATTGTTTGTAATTAGAATTTCGAATTATTTTTTTACCATCATATATCTTGAATACCTGACTTTTAATCCAAGCAAAAAGCAAATTTGATTCACTTGAGCCCAAGGGGTCCAGCAAGACGGTAATGAGTCCTGATATCATGCAAGTTTGTTGTCACCTTTGATGTGTAATCGACTTTCTGGTTTGCTGCTTTTTGTACAAGGATAAGAATAGTAATATATATAGTAAGTTTTGACCCTTGCAATACTAAGATTACACACGAATTTTAAAGTCATTTAATAAGTCAGCTTCTATGCGATTCTGAACACTGTCCATTCATTTAGAACACGTTTTTTATAACATCTGATTACAGTCTGACTCTTCTGGGTATTTCCCTATTAGGCACGGTGTTAAACCCAAATCAAACAAACAATCCGACAGAGCAACTGTACCCATATGTTCGAATCCAGTCAGAAACCAACACAACTGCAGTTCTTTGCAATACAATTGTAACACGTTTAGCTGGCCCGTGGCGGTGGTTTAGCATTTCGCCTGTGGGGTTATACAAATAGTCTACGATGTGTGCACACGGGTTACAATCGATCTGTCCCATATGTTGAGTATGTGAGGCTCCCATATTTGCTGGATTTATAAAAAAATAAAAGAAAATTGTTCCCTCTTTTTCCAATTTATTTAAGCCAAGAATATTGAGGGGTAGACAAGCGTTGCCCTATAAGCGAATGAGACTTGAGTATGATGTTAAACCTTATCAAGCTAACAAACAGCTTATTAACTATGATATTCAATTTATCACGCCAATTTATAAAAATGGTGTTTGTAACTAATGTTTATCAAGTTTATTACTCTTTTGTTAGATACAATTGAAGACAAAATTTAATAATGATGAATACAAACTAGTTGAATTTGCAGCTTTATTTTTACTTTCATAAAGTAGTGATACCCTCTGTCTAAATGTGTGACGGTTTTTACTGAAGTTCGTCGTTGGACGGAAGATCTACCCACACACACACACTTCAAATACTCGTCCACTGTTAAGGTAGATATCTGAAATGTTTATCTCGTAACAGAAGGTAAAATTTCCCCACTCTCTAAGGGGTATATACATTAAAATATTTTCAGCATGACGACTTTCTCAGAAAGGTTGTCGATGCAGCAATGACTCAAGATGGGACAGTGTCATCGCGTTTTCCTTTGTCAAGTCCCGTGACTTTAGACCCTTGGAGTAAATTTGCTGGCATTTCGTATAAGAAGGTAAGTTTTTCTGCCAGCGATGTGGTGAAATTGGATTCACCTGTAGAATTTTCACAACCAATTGATCTGTTTCGATTGGATATTGCTCGAGAGAATTCAGGTAATCATATAAAATATTTATGCTAATGTTTTGCCGTTGTCCAAATTTCAAATATGGCCAGTGTCATTCACATACACAAGAAAAACTAAAATTATGTACAATATCATGATTAATTGCTTTCCTGTCTTCTTATAATGAAACTGGTGATTGGAAGGAGTTTCCCATTGCCCTGGTGCCTTTAGAGCTTAAAGGGAATAAGAAGTGGATTCGTTTGAGATGTCCTGGTATTGCGTCCCGTGATTGTCCCACGGCGTTAAACACTCATCAAACAAAAGAAACAAACACAGTTTAAACTGATACCAATTAAACCTGTTCAATTCATTTTTTACAGGGAGCATCTGTACTTAATATGATTAAGAGTGTTTTAGGAGCAGATACCTTTAAGCGAGGTATTCAGGTGTGTATATAATTGTGATTATATTGCTTTATTTATTTACAGATGATTTAATCCAGTTACATGAACTATACCAATATTGTCTCTATAACATAATTAAAACGTAAAAAATATAGCGTATTTCAAATTATTTTATCAATCAAAGCGTACAACATTGATATGGATGAGCAACAAAATGTACATAATGTAATGAAGTACAACAGCTCAGCTTAGTGTAAAATAACATAAATGCAACTCAGAATATTGAAGTCAGTTTTGCTATTAAAAATTTCGGCTTATCTATATGTTGCCATCATCAGCTTTAATATTTGGAGTTGTATTTGTTTTAAGTTTTACATAATGTAGTGCCATTATAAGGATATTTCTGAAGTGAAGATCTGTAATTATTTGGAGAAGAATTGGGTTTGTCTTTCAACACAATCGTCAAAAGAACTCATCAAATCCTCACTTTTTTTAGTTTGGAAAAGGAATGTCCGTGGAGGGCTTCACATTTATTGATTTGATTAATTATATTAAACATTAAACCCACGAAATGAGCGGAATCGACATAAAATGCGAGATTTCATGCATAGCCTCCCAGCGTCACAATAACTGTAAAACCGCAATTGCATTCATATGGGTTTATGACCAATTTAATGTTTCATGTTAAAATATTTCTTATAATAGGGATCGGGAATGTAAGTCCAGTTCTTTTCTGCTTGACTTTTTGTGTCCCTTGTCCAAACTCTGTTGTTGAGATTCAAGTGTTGATCTTTTAGAGCCGTATTTTGTGGTGGCGTTGGGCGCAGCTACAAGGATGGAAGGGAGAATTGATATCTTTTAACTTCCCGTCAATGCAAAAGCTAAGGGGTACCCGGGAATGGAATTAGTTAGGTGAAATATTGTAGATTATACATTAACTGAGTTACAGGTCATATTCTCAGACGAACATCATATCCCGAAGTCGCCAAATTCACTCTTTTAAGATTACTGTTGATTGATGATACCACAGTTACCAATTAATGTATGCAGTCAAATACCCGGATCATTTTGTATTCGGGAGCGCCGGTGAGGCACGAAGCCGATCTGTTTTTATGAGACCTTTAATTAGTCTGTTTTGTCTTTGTTTGTTGCCAGTGGTGTTAAGTGTGGCTTCTCTTACAATCATAGAAGTGAAATAACCTTAAGAAAGGTGTTACACCCCAACCAAACAAACAAAGTGCTTGAGGAACAAACATGCAATGCTAAAAATATGCTTCACATTTTATGGTTGTGTTAGTGTAACAATGAACAGTTTAGATTCATGGCCATCCTGTGATATAAATACCCTATAGCCTGATGTTAAACACTAATCCATCATTCTTTGAGCCTGGGGCCGTGGCTTTGTGGTTAGCCAGTGTGCCTACTAAAACCTACTTCTATGTACTGAGCACAGGATTGAGTCCACCTGTCGACCCTCAGGTGTATGAGTGAGTCACAAAATGTTGCTCAGACAATCGCAGGAGTGGTTTTTTCCCGGTTTTCCACCATAATAAGGCAAGGAACAGTGTGAAGTGAAATACCATTGAATACGGCGTTAAACCCAAAACAATCCATCAAATCTTTGTCACCTGTGTAAAACTGTCTTGTGAAATTGGGCCATGTAACACTAATCTCTGTCGTAATTAGATAACACCATAGCATGCTGAAGATGGATCTCTAATTGGCTATTGCCCCGTGAGGGAGCGGGTGGGC
>JAVFBW010129554.1:0-13935 GCA_034783835.1 Mopalia ciliata
CTAGCTTGGAGGGGGGGGGGAGGGGGGGGGGGAGAGGATGACCTCTATGGGGCCGCGGCGGCTCCCAGCGGAAGTTCCGGGGTAAATGTGTACAGGGGTAAAAAAACAACGCATCTCATAGGGTAACAATAAGACAACCAGACAATGTCGTTCATAACTTATGAATATATATCTACTCTTATCTACTCTACGCGCCACCCCCCTATGCGCCCCCAACCCAGGGCTGACATGTTTTTTGCACCCATTCAGATATAACCAATACATGGGTATATGCAACAGATATACGCAATGGCTCGAGGACAAACACGTGCGCCTGGCTCATGATTGGCACGACCAACCCCTGCGGTCGCTCCGGTCTGGACAGGCACTGAGAAGTCCACCTAATGCGCCTCCGAAAGGGGCCGCCAATCCAACCGTGTAGCAAGTGTGGAAAGGGTGTTAAAAACCAAATACTTCTCGGCCAAGCTTGTTGGTATGACAAGGAGTGGCATCGAAGGCAGCGTTCGAGAGGGAGTTTGACCGGGATTGACCCCCTCCCCAATTCCAATTAGAGAGACGTCGCATTGAATATACCCGCCCAACATGACTTATAATAGCGTATTTTTGGTCGGGGCTACCAAAGTTTCGGCTACAATTTTAGGGGTTGTCCATACAGACAGAGCATATAGAGTATTTTCTCGTATAGGTTACCACAGTTTCGGCTACTACCAATGGTAGGCACACACACACCAGCGCACCCGCGCAAGTACAGGGTCGGAACACACACCCGCGCACAAGTGTCGAGACACAAGGGTCAGGGTAGGGACACACACCCGCGCACCGTAGAAGTTTATATATAAAGCACGACATGTCCACTGCAATTCATGCAGTTATATAATGCAGGGTGGCCATCTTAGCTTCCATCCATTGTATAGCTAGTTAAACTTATTTGCTATCATTTTGTGAATTTCCTTCCAATTAGTTACACTATTAAGTGCTTCCAGGCACACTCTATATCTTCAAGTCATCTGGCGTTATGTGCAAACGTATTGTACTGCTCACGGATTTCCGTAGCAGCATTGGCAATCAATTAGGTTAGGCTCGTATCGTCCAGAATGGTTATGTCATGGGAGACATTAATTCAAGCATTAACCGCTTCTACCGTCGATAATTCAACCCAATCAATACAGAAAATTACATTCCGTTTCATTTTCAAACAAGACTTGCTGAAAGTTTAGAAATACACGTTTAGGACTAATAGACATTGTCTTGTTAGACAAAATGATGCATTAATTTAACTCCGTTCACATAAACAAGTGTTTGTAATGTGTTTACTATATCGTTACGTATTCATCATGACAAATGAGCCGTAACGGATAGACGCGCAAACCAGTATGTTTTTAAACATGTATTGTCTGATCTATTCAACAGTACATTCAAAGTTAAAATATTGCCTGAATGTCTAGTTATATCAGTTGAAAAGCTAATCGTTACAAAATAAAAAAAATAAGAAGCAGCCATGTTTAATCATTTATTAATACGATGTTGATTTGATATGTATTATATAGAAGCATATAATCTGAACTACCATGTTCCCAGTGACATAATCTACATATACCCCCCCCCCCCCCACGTCTTCACACGCTGCTCCCAATTATTTACCTTTTGGAAAAGGTGTGGGATGGGGTATATGTGGTGTACAATACCATTCATAGAAGATAAATGTCAGTCCCCATTGATTACCAACGCTGCAGCAAGCATTAGCATGGTTGTGTTTGTAGTGAATGTAGTGTAAGACACTCACGATCTACAGATAAATCACAATTTATTTGACCCGTATATTTCCCCTCGGCCTGAATAAAAATATTCAAATTTTTCATAAAATGGTCCTCTTTCGCCTTAACCATTTGAATGTGAGCACCTTTTGCAACATTATTCGCAAACCACGATTTATTTCCTGATGGAAAATTTTAGAGACTATTAAATACTGTCATAATTTCCGTTAATTTATTAAGGTGCCATAGGGACATACAGTGTAACGCTGCGATACAGTAATCGATAACATGGATAGCGCAGCACTGTGATATATTATATTGACGATTTAATTATATTACAACTGCATGGCAGTGCACTGTCAGTTTTCTCGAACCATTCACATCTTAGATAATAACAATTCGGAGCCCAAAAAGCATCATCCAACTATTTACTACCGGCTTTAAATTCCGCCATTCATCTCAAGATTTTTATCAGGAGATGTCATTTACCTACTGCCATGGCCGTACACGTCGTGCGCTTGGGATATAGGTTTGTCTTACCATGTGAGACAGGTCCTGCCTCTTCAAATGATCAAAACATGCCCCTGGCTTAGTTGTAGCGAGTGTGTTTCCTTAACTGAACCTGATTCGAGTCCGCCTGTCGACCATCAGGTATATGAGCGAGTCACATATGGTGGCTCCGGCAAGCGCGGGGTTGGTATTTACGAGATTTCCTGCCGGTTTTCCACCTAATAAGGCTGTGTACAGTGTGAAATGGGCAATCCGTCGTCATATAAGTGAAAAACCATTGTGTATGACATAAAACAGCAATCAAACACACAAACAAACAAACCAATGTCCGAAAATGAAAGTCACCGACGAAATATAAAATGAATAGTATAGCGTCAAACAAGCGAACATACATTCCTAGAATACAATGATGGGGCCGGCTTCTTTCACCAGCGGCGGTGTTACTTGTAATGTGTTTGTTTGTTTTGTTGCAACTGTAACGTCAGTTTTGAGGTATTTGAAAAGTCCACGGGAAGAACGATCTAAGTCACAATAATCATGTTTTCCAGAAAACAAAAAAGACAGTTTAGAACAATACCGATGTCAGCACCAACTTAATAATCACTTAAGATAATTTAATACAGACTATGAAGTGTAATATATTGTTCAGTAGGTTAACTAATACATCCAATTTATATGTCACACAAATAGGTGCAGTTAACAAAATGACCGACTGGACATAGATCGTTTATGTCTCTATATGGATAATAACAAATTGTTTCAAGTTGTTTAAATGCTAAACCTATTGGACTTCAAATGAAAATCAAATGTCTCACTTGGTCCAATGTTTAAAATGAAACTATTTTCTGTACAAAATACCCGGACTGTTCTGGTGAAAATACGAAATTTGGATAAAAGCCCGTAATTACTTCTACTGTTGTACACGCTCATCAAATTTGGTCTCCAGATATGTCGTGTTCAGATCTTCAGCGATGCTTTCGGTGCCATGAGTACGGGAATCGTAGAAATGTTGTTCTGCCTCCCAATAGTAAACGCTTGAGAGCCTGTAGGTCATTGTAATTTACGTTTTCAGTGGTACCAAATCTTCTCTTTCACCTTCTGATGCATTTTCAATACAGTTAAACCTTTAGCAGCGACAGTCTGCGCCTCTTTGGTGCCCAGTGGGTATATTCCTTCAACTATTTTACTCTTTTTTTTGGCTCATACTCATCAGAATCACTCTATATACCCACCTGTAGATAAATGCTGATCAAATTCACGTGTATGCTGTAAAAGTGATCACAAAATGATAACAATACCACCGGAAATGTGACTAGAAAGTTACTGAGATGAAAGCAGCCATCAACTTTGCGTTGGGTGGCTGGTCCTATCAAGTGGCTGGACTTGCTGGAATCGTTTTGGTATTGACCGCCGAAGATATAGACCGTTCTGGACCGGTACGCACGTTGAATCTGCATGCATAGCAACGAACATAGATCGTTTCTACCCATATCGAGTAGTGTATGTTAAACCGCATTGGTTTATCTACAAAATGGTGCCCTTAACTCGAATTTTTCACAAATGTGACTTAGATCGTTCTTCCCGTGGACTGTTCATTTGATATTTCTCAGACTGACATAGGGCGTCATGATGTTAGCCAGGTGGGTGTCTCGATGTCTTTGAGTCGCCCAAGAAGCCATTCGAAACACACGGTGTCAGTCAAATTTAACATGGGAAAGATGGAGGAATAGTCAAATCAGACATCCTGTTTCTGTAAATATGGGGATTTGAGGATGTGGGAGAGGGGGCTTGACATTTAGGTGAAATATTTCACCTGCATGTCAAGTCCCCTCACAGGCTAGTCAGGAATCAAGAAGAGAGTTTCTCAAATCCCCATTTTTACAGAAACAGCGTGTCTCATTTTACTGTTCCTCAATTGTTCCCTTTTTCAATTTGATAGACACCGGGTTTCTCAAATCGCTTCTTGGGCGGCTTAAAGACAAGGAGAAACGCATCTGTCTAACGAGCGAATGCGCAGAATACGAAACTATGCATATTTTTTAATTACAATTAAGATAGACGATGTTGGAATCCGAATAAACTAAGTAATTCGGCTACTGCCTGTGAGATAAAGTTACAGACAATAACAAGGATTTCCAATATCTACCGTTAGGCAAAGTGGAACTTTGGACAATGTCCAACGTAGTTCAATGTTCAAAGGTAAAGATTGACCTGGAAGTCGATAACATGAGTCGCCGTGACCTAGTGGTGAGCTAAAGGGGCTTACAAATCCTACTTCGATGTACCGTTCAAGGGAATGAGTCCATAAGGTGTATGGCTGAGTCACAAAATATCACTCGGGCAATTGCATGGATGTTTTTTTTTACGTTGTCATATAACTGATATACCCTTGATAAGACGTTTAACCTCAAGCAAACAAATAACCGAACCAGAACATTATGCAAAATGTAATTTATTCGCCTGCGGTATGATTGATGATGCAGGCAGACTTGTTTTTTAATGTATTCTTGTTTGTTAGTACAGTATACGTCTGCAATTCTCAGTTTATATATCTAACGTGGGATAATCACAACCCATCAAGCTCAGTGTGATGTTTCCATAACCTCTATTATTGGCAACAGCTGTGTCTAAATGCATCATCACAGTGAGTGACTTTGAGAGGACTTTGAATATATACATGCACATGTAGCCAGGGAAAAACTGCTATTATCATGTTTGGCCCCACTAAAAGATAATGTGCTGGTGAGACTTTAATATACACGCCAATGGTACTAAAACGATATTTTGATTTAATTGATTTGAGGGATTTTTATCTATATATATTAACGGACAATACTGATTTAATGATTTATTTATTTATCCTATGTTTATAGTTGAACCGGATGTAACCCCAATTACATATCCTTGGGCAGCATTATAATGAGAGGAACTGGGTAGTAAATTAATCCAGAAAATCCACGACCTTCCCCTGCTTGCTGGCATACCAACCCAGATACATTGGGCTTGCATCGTGTGAAAGAATCGAGCCCGCGACACCCAGGAAAGTGTGACATGTTTACCAGAAGTAACGCTCTCCAGTAGAAGCAACCATCCATAACAAACAGTGACGAAAGAAAACAATTACAGATTTGATTTCATAATAATCCGCTCACATCTCGACTTGGAATTGCAATATGAAAATAGATACACCCGCCACAACAAACATTAACATCACACGGACATCACAAGGCGGCAAACAAAAAGCCCATTCCAAATTGGCTGTAAGCTCAAATTTACTGAACGCTTGCTTTGAAGAGAAAGTGGCCATGCTTGGGTTATATTTCCGGTGAGATACCACATCTCCATGGACAAACTTGCACAATGTATAGGGCTAATTCCTCCGTCTTAGCCTGTCTCAACCTGTGGTGAAAGTTGAAAGCTGGTACGCCGCTCTGGTCGGCCTCTCAAAACATATATTTTATTTTTCTATGATTTTTTTAGATACACTTGATACACTTGATGGCGACAGTTTATTGTGGGTTTTGTATCAGCAAAAAAAAAAAAATCAGATATAAGTTTTGAGGAGCCGGCGATAGCGCTGGATCAATTTCCAACCTTCAACATGGTTTGAGGTAGGCGGGACGAAGGGCTAAGACGGCGGAATTAGTCCTATTCATTGTGCTAGGTGAAACAGGAATATTGCCACTGGCGCATTTCCCATCTACATCATGGATTTGCTTTGTTCGTTAAATGTTCATGACATCAATCAAGAGTTCCCGCTCGCTTTATTATGCTTACGGATACAAATAATTTTCTTCTTTAACATCACACGAGAAACTAAATGATTGATATTATCTCGTCCAATCATATGGTTGCACCTTAAAGTAGAACACGTAGCGCGAGATCCATGAAGGTACCTGGATGTAAAGTAGACGATAGGAAATGCGATACAGGTACTGTATTAGTTTACAAGTTCTGACTGAGGGCTGGATTTACTCGTACTTTGCGGTAGATACTCAATATGGGCGTGAAACATTGAGGCATGGACAATGAATATCAATTTTTTTTCTGCGAATTAAACGACATAATGTTTCGGCAAGGCCATGCTGTTTCTACTCTGCAACTAGCGACGTGTTTAAAAGAACAAGGTATCACGGCAGCATGTCCCAGTCTGACTATTGTCTTGCTTTTTTGTTATATTTATATGCTTTTATTTCTACATAAAATTTACTCTGTGCGAATATAAATAAGCATTAAGTACTAATGTGTATACCGTAGCCAAGATCAACTTTTTAATTGTAGAATATCGAATCAATAAATTGATATAAACAGGAAAATGACTCTTCAATAATAAAAAGAATTGGGTCCTGTGTCATACAGATTATGAGCTGGGGATGACGCCTATCGACTTGGTTACCATCGGGCATGTACAAGTAGATGTTTGCAAGGGATCCTTACTCGTTTACTGAACGAACTCATGTTGCAAAATTAAAATTAGCGTCTTCCCAGCGAAGTTAATAACATAATTAGCCTTGGCTTAGTGGTTAGGGAGTGCGCTCACTAATCCTACATCGATGTACCGTTCAAGGGAATGCGTCGGTCTGCATCAGGTGTATGATGTGATTCCGGCTATCTCATGGATGGTTACTACCAGGATTCAACCCGGTTTTCCGCAGGGAATAGACAAGGAACTATGTGAATTAGACAATCCATCGTCACATACGTGATATAGTCTTGATATTTAACCTCAATCAAACAAATAAACGAACCAGAACATTATGCAAAAAGTTTTTTTTTCGCCTGTGGAATGTTTGATGATGCAGGCAGATTTGTTTATAATGTATTTATGTTTGTTTGTACAGTATATGTCTGGGATTCTCAGCTTATACCCTATGTATATGTATTAGTGAATACTCAAAACCTATCTAGCTCAGTCTGCTGTTTGCATAACTTCCATTATTGGCAACAGCTGTATTGAAGTCTAACGGCATCATCATGGTGAAGGACTTTGAATATGTGCATGTAGCCTGTGAAAAGCTTTTATGATCATGTTTGACCCGACTAAAAGAGAACAATGTCCGTTTGTTTTTTATGACACATTGTCTTTTTCTCAATATCGCTATGAGTTTCCTGCAAAATTAAAAAAATTTTCCTTGTATTTTCATAGATATTTGCCCAACATGTGGATTTGTAATCATATCATCAGAAAGCTATTAACTACTAGCATGTAACTGTCATATAGATAAGCTAACCGGCAGTGGGGACCGAACTCCCTGTTATAACGTATCATGTGACGTAGCATACAAGAAATTTCAGATGAACGCAACTTTTAAAATAAAATAATTTACCCAGTGCAATATGTGCCTGTTAAATAGACCATAAACGTCAACTAAACCGACACATATTAAGCCTGTCCGTCCAAACGAAAGCAATCGCTACACACAATGGCTCATCTCGGACAAAATTACCCAGAGTTTCTCTCAACAAAAAAATACACTTGTCTGGAATGTGACGACGCCGTTTACGGCAGTTACAAACTTCTAGTTAATACACTTTTGATATCCTATACAATCATACATTTAGCATGGCTATATGAAAGGGAGCGGGAAAAAATTCTACTACTGAAAATCTATACTCTCAACATACCAGGAAGTTTACCAGAAGTAACACTCTCCAGTAGAAGCAACCATGCATAACAAACAGGGACAAAATAGAACAATTACAGATTTGATATAGCATGATTTGATTTCATAATAATCCGCTCACATCTCGACTTGGAATTCCAACCCACAACATGACACGGGCATCACAAGAAGGCAAACAAAAAACGCCCTCCTCCAGATTGGCTGTAAGCTCAGATCCTGCCCACCAATTACTAAACACTAGCATTGAAGAGGAGGTGGCCATGCTTGTGTTATATTTCCGGAGAGATACCACATCTCAACGGTCAAACAGGAATATTGCCAGTGGCGCATTTCCTATCTACATCATGGATTTTCTTTGTTCGTTAAAGGATCATGACATCAATCAAGAGTCAACGTTTGCTTTTTCCGCTTACGGATATAAATAACTTTCTATTTTAACATCACACGAGTATTATCCCGTCCAATCATATGGCTGCACCTTAAAGTATAAAACGAGGCGCGAGGTCCATGGTGGTACCCGGATGTAAAGTAGACGATAGGATATGCGATACTTTAATAGTTTACAAGATCGGAATGAGGACTGGATTTTTTCGTAATTTGGGGTTGATAACCGTTTTGTGCGTGTGACATTGAGACATGGACACTGAATTACCCTTTTTTTGTTTCCCATTAATTACGACCCTGTAAATTTAACGACATAATGTTTGCAGCACGGCTGTTTCTACGCTGCAATATAATCAATAATCAACTTAAACAACTTTATAGAAGAAAACATACCGGCTTAATTTTGGAAACCAGTGCCATTCATCTTGCTTTGATTTCGCCAGAGGCTCGGCATAAATCCAAATTATTATCCTCGTTGCATCTCCGGGTCACTCATTACAGATCCTCTATATACATGCAAGTTATTAGCACCAGAAAATATGTGTGACAATAATTCGACCTGAATTCTTACTCTTCCTTTAAACATACTCAGTTATTATTTTTTCAATCAATCATATTAACTTATTCATGTAGCATAGGAATTGACCAGTTTTTACCGATATACTTTTGTAATATCAGAAATCTATTAACTCGAAGTATGGTACTGACATATAGTAGTACTGACATATAGTAATGTCCACGGCATAGTAGACCAGCTAGAAACGGTGTTGTCACATTTCAGACATGTGTATTTTTAGTTGTACGGAACTCTGGATAAGTTCATTCCGGATCAGCCAATGCAAATAGCAATTGTTTTCGTTCGGACAACTGACTTAATATTTTCAACTTAGTTGCCGTTTATGGTCTATTTAACAGGCACATATTTCACTATTTAAATGGGTTTCGTTTAGTTAGACACACTATGACCGATGAATGACAGAAATTTCCCATAATGCATCATTTTCAAAATTCCACTCTTCTAAAATTTATTGTGTTTTACGGTGTCACATGGTACGTAATAACAGGGGACTTCGTCTCAAATGCCAATTTGCTTATCTATATGGCAGTAACATACTTCTAGCTAACGGACTTCTGGTAATATATATGTGAGCGTCCCCTGCTTGTAACGTCGAACAGACGTCGTAAAATACTGAAGTCCATCGGAGGAGAGTTTCGCATTGTGAATCAACCCTGATAAAAACGTTTACCAGTGCATCAAAGATTGGACAGACATACGGTTTGCCCTGCTCCTGTGAGAACAATAGCTTGACGTTAAAAAGATGCAGCACAATTTAAAGCTTTTTTCCAAATGAATTCGGAAAACAATAAATTCTGGTCGAACCTATATTGCAGAGCATTGTAATATATCTGAGTATTGGAGAACTTTCGTCAGCTTATAATTGCCGAACTGAAACAAAACTTTTATAGCACATTGGTAGAGTTTTATTTTGAAATTAGCACATGTGAAAGTCGATACCAATTCTAAGTATAATATGTTGAACTTTGACACGCATAACTGCTAGCAGTTGTAACGGTGTGTACATTGTTAATAATAAACGTCACAGTAAGCATCATACAGTGAGTTATAAGAACGATCTAAGTACTTTTACAGCCATTACCATGGTAACCATTTTGCCAGTTGGACGATTTCAGCGGGATTAGTGTCTCGTCACAACCAGTGTCTTCCCGATTTCGCAGCGTTGACGTCAGTGCTTGGGAAGGGTGCCTCGAACTCAAATGTGGGGATTTCACGAAATGTTCATTCCAAGAACAAACCAGTTTCTGAAAAGTTTTTCTGAATCGCGTGCTGAAGTAGGAGTATAACAAAAAGTTACAGGAGGCATTGATTTGACCTAACAGATTGACGATGTTACCAGCGATCCTCATCCCGTCCCCGTTAGCAGGTATATCATTAGCGCTTAGAAACGCTTTGTACAGCAGCAGAATTGTCCACGGCAGTTGACTCAGCATAAACACGATGACAACCGTGATTAACATGATCGTTATGCGATGTTGCTCCTGGTGCGTCCGGTTGTCCCGCCGGGTGCTGTTCTGTAGTTCTTTTCGTATTCTTATGGCTTCCCACACGGATTTGATCAAGAAACTGTTAAAAATCGACAGCAAAAGTAATGGCAACAGGGTGAAAAACGCAACGTAAAACCAGTAGTAGCCAATTTGGTAGCTGTGAGACTCCGAGAGTTCAGTCCCCTGGCATGTGTACACGGTTTTGTTTGTGGCGCCATCTACTTCCTCTACAACCGCCATTTCAAAAAATTCGGGAAAAGTAATAGTTAGACAAATAAGGAACGTATGGATGACAATCCATCTGGCTCTGGCAATTGTACACCAAACTTTACCTTTCATAGGATGACAAACACCGATGTAGCGTTCAATTGTAAAAGCAACTGTCAACCACACTCCAGTGTTCCCAAATATATCACTTAGCACTCTCCCAAAGGGAATATAGCGAAAGGACGAGGCAGGCATATCTGAGTATGAGCAGTGTACGAATCCAAGAACTAAACTGAACACTAAATACAACATATCACACGCGGCCAGCATTGTCAAATACACATTCGTCGAACTTTTCATCCGGGGGTGTGTCAGAACCACGATATTAAAGATATTCCCCAAGATCCCTATTGTGACGACGATAGGTACAAAAATCTTCTGGACATAGAACCTCGTTAACTGTAGAGCCTCAGAGGGCCCGGTGAAATCCTCCCCACTAATGTTACTATAATCCATGGTATAATTGGATGCCCGAGCGTCTGACACTATGTCCAGCAAAGAGATTGTTGTGAGTTCCATCACTAAGAAAATGAATCCATTCACATGCGAAACAGAGCTAAATTTGTACTTTTCAATAAAATTAGTTATCGCTGTATTGAATATATATTATATTCCACTAATACAAAACGATGTTTTATTCGACTATTACAGAGTTGGAGAAAAATTCACTTACTAATAGCTTGTGTCAAGAAGCACGACAAATGAAATCTTTAGTATTTGTCAAAAACACTTTTTGAATAAATTCCAAGAAAATCCATAGATTGATCCGGTCATGACAGACATGTGTAGCAATTCTTCCACGTCATGTCCCACGAGCTTAATTGTACAAGGCTAACAGGCTAAGTGCGCACACAGCGTTTGTTTCGACCCAACGCTCAACACGTGTTGCAGTTTGTTTGCTTTGTCGTCATCTAATCGTTGGTTTGACCTCATGATAACACAATTACATTGAAACACTCTGCACCAATACACAATTCTTGGAACTATTATCGGCTTGTTGACAGAACAACCAGAAAATATGAACTGTAATAACACAATGCTCAGGCGTTAGGTTATCCAATCTTCAACAGTACTGACATACGTACTAGTATGCATTCCGTACGAATAACAATCCTGTACAACATGTCGGTGGAAATCTAACACACACTTACGGCAAAGTCACAAAGCCGTGGACGGCTAATCAGTTTTACGGCTTAAACAGACTGTCGAACTGCGATACTAATTCCTTTATTTTTCCATAAATGACAAGTACTTTGCAAATTAGTCCAGGCTGTCGGACGTTGATAATAATGAAGGCTTATTACAAAAACGCTACTTATAACCAAAGCCGCTATTCTCGCCAGGTAGTTACTTTTTCGTTATATTAACTAGAAAGCTTTGAAAATACATCAACAAGTTTACCTTGTAGGTGTAAGCTTTACTTACGAGCCCCACGCAATAACAATAACACTCAACTTTTCACTACTGGCCAAAGCACAAAAAACAGGCTTTAAAAGGTATTAGGATCAGCCTGGAAATCTTGCGGCTAAATAACTTTTTTCCAACAACCGTTATACTGGCACCTTTATCTGTTCAGATGAAAATCTGTCGGGTCCTCGGGGAGAATACAGATGACAGTCTAAGGTCGGATGGTGGTCGCTATCTGAGAGCCACGAACATCGCCGCTTGCTTCAAGCTTCAGTCGAAACGGCAAACGATACAGAATTGTTTAAGTTGGCTTATCGCTTCATTTCCATTAACTCTGCCACAGGCGTGAAGATAAATCTCCAGTAAGCGACGTTTCACTCAAACGTCTGAAAATATAACAAGGCAACCATTAAATATGTAACTATTAAAACACAAAATAGATAAATTAATTGAGAACTTATTCACAAAACAGTTCGAAGGACCAAACAAAAAGCATAGACAGTGCTAGTTTTTTACTGTCAATTTAAACCTGTCCACTTTATTCTTTATAAATAGTCTCAAGTCTTTCTTGACGATATTTCTCACCAGTAAAATGATACTATGCACACTAACCAATAACACTACCATACATTGTGACTAGCGGTATGGGGACTTCTTCCCATAAACACACTTCATCAAGGTTCTGATCAATCAAGTCTTACAGATTTTTCACTATTGTTAATTGATTTTCAATGATTTATTAAATATCTGAAACAAAGATAACATTTCAACTGTTGGAAACATGTTTTTAAGGCATGTTTTGTGGCATGAAAATAAATTTGCATGAAAGCGTGTGGACATTTGGAATTGTATATTCCTTATGTCAAGTTAGTTTATATGTTATAGTATATGAGCTTTTTATTAATTTATTATCATTGGCCAAATAAAACAGTTATATTATTGAACGCACAAAAACTAGTCGATATGTCTACGGTGCCAACGAACTGTGCAACAAAATATTGAAAACACATGTAGGCCTACCATTGTAATCATCTGAGAACCCGACATTTTGAAATATCTCTTTACGGCCAACTGTAAAACAGATGTGATGGAAGTACAATATAAACTGACTGCAAAAAGTTTAAAAACAGAGGTTTTGTAGCACTTCAATAAAAAAAAATCGATATATGTTGTTAAAACAGGCAGGAAACACTGATAACTTAAGTATAGCTCGTGTCAATATGGAAGCAAATTGACAGATGTACTTTGCTTTTGGAAAATAATAATCTGTGCAAACCGGGAAATATGACAAGCTAATATTGATGATCAATCTGTACGACTTCATAGTTCACAATAATCACTGCGGGAAATCTCTTAGTGAATGGTCACTATACTGTTCTCTGTTATCACATGTTTCCATTTTCTATATGGAAGTCATGTCAAATCTGAGTAGATATCCCCAATAGAGGATGTGATAATTACAATCGGTCTTACATTGAAGTTTATGGCGAATTGAGTTCGTTAGCTTATAGCTTGCTGAACGAAAATGAGGACATATGTGAGGCATTGGATTTAGAAAAGAAACGATGTATTTTAACAGATAGCTTTATTTCAATTAAAGAGTATTATAAATAAACCAGCAATGAAGGCAGGCGTACAAAAAGTTGCGAATAGATCATTCCAAAACTAAGGACAGAAAGGAGACTGGGAATATGATAACGGATTATATAAATTTCCAAGGGGAACAACGTTTTGTATCTAAATGGATGTTTCCAGATCATGCCGTAAATTTAGAGTCATCTCGGATAATTTCCCAGGTTACACCTAACTCCCTTTGTAGTTGTTATTGAAGTTAAACGAGAAGACCACTCAAAAACCATATTCTAAAAATAAGTAAAACTTTTTGTGTGTAACACAATACATTAATTTCCATTTTCATAATCTGG
>JAVFBW010129565.1:0-12630 GCA_034783835.1 Mopalia ciliata
TACCACTTACACAATCAAGACATGAAGTGTTAACCTCCAGTGCTTTGTAAAGACAAATTTGCTACTCTCCAAATAAACAGCCTGTAGCCGGTGGGCTTGACTGATTTGAGGTTTACGCTGTGTTTATTAAGGATATTTCACTTAAATGATGATGGTGTATCCCAGCAATATTTAACATTAGCACAACCAAGAAGTATTTTCATAATGTTGGAAAGTTAATCTTCCTCCAGTGCTAAGTAAAGACAGCATTGCTACTCTCCAAACAAACTGCCCTTACCCAGAAGGTCTTACTGAGTAGAGATCTAAAGAATTCAGTAATTAAATCAAATTTGAAAAAACATCGTAATAAAATATGCATATTTAATGGTTGTTGGATTTAACAAGCAATTTAAATCCAACTTAAAAAAATTAATCTGAATATCATTCATAATGAACAATAGCTACAGCCTACAAGTAACCTAGCAATTTCACTAATTAACATATTTGATTGTTATTGTTTGCCTTCCATGTAATTATGGTAATAGTAATTACATTATTTTTAAAAACTGGTCAAACTGACACAGGGATGTCGATTAATTTAATATAAAATGATGAATCATCTCATGGGTGTTCTAGATAATTGCACGTTTTCATATGGCAAAATATTACTATACCAAAATATCAGCGTTTTTATATGTGAAGCAAGAAATGTTGCAAATAACATGGTTTTTGTTTCAGTAACAATAGTGGATGCACGGCATGTTAATAATGGTATTGTTAATAATCTTGGTTTCACTACGGTTGATTGGTTAGTCCGTGGAGATATATCATGTAGCCTACCAGGGTTACAAATGACAGAGCTATATTTCACACATGATTTCTACAGATTTTGTTTCTAACGCATATCATTAGTGCATGAAAGCACAAGTCAGATATTGACAGTTTACATGTATTGAAGAGTATGAGAAACAGTGAGTGTTTTTAGGAAGATAGTCTTAGCTACATACATGTACAGACCCGCCCACCTGTCATTCATGACCGGCAGATTTGTAATAAATGGTTAAAATTGACATGAAAAAATTCAAGTCCAATTCACAAAGGACTGAGTTATGATGGCGCCCTCATCCAAAAAAATCATAGAAAATAATAATAGTCACAGCTGAAAGGACATTGATTGCTTGGTGTTTTACGCCATGCTTAAGTTAAGGGTATTTAACTTATAGGATGATGGTGTTTTCCAATAATAGTTTGACACTAGCACTGAGATGTAGATTAATAAACAGATTAGTAAATAAAATACATGAATCCATGAGACCCTTAACTCTGAGAGCACCAGGGCAACACGAGGCTTCATCAGACCACCCATCTATACCTAATAGGGTCACATTAAGGGCAGGGTGTAAAACAGTCCAATTTACAAAGGACTGAGTTACGATGATGTCTCTTCTTCAAGATATACATAGAAATAATTTATAATACTACTAGTCACTGCACAAAGACCTAAACAGCAAATGAAAAATCCATGGCACCCTTAATTTTTAGTGCACAAGGGCAACAGGAAGCTGCGTCATCCCACCCATCTTTACCTAATAGACCCTCATCATGAAGAACATAGAAATAATCATACTACTAGTCACTGCACAAAGACCTAAACAGCGAATGAAATAACCATGGCACCCTTACATGTAATTCTTAGTACACCAGGGCAATATGAAGCTGCGTCATACCACCCATCTTTACCTAATAGGGTCACTGAGTTACGATGAGGCCCTCATCATGAAAAACATAGAAATAATCAATCTACTTGTCACTTGCATTAAGACCTAAACAGCAAATGAAAAATCCATGGCACCCTTACATGTAATTATTAGTGCACCAGGGCAACATGAAGCTGCGTCATACCACCCATCTTTACCTAATAGGGTCACATTAAGACCAGAGTGTCAGTATTCCGATTTATGAACAGGCTCTTGTTAAGACAAAAGTATCATAAAAAAATGCATAATTATAGTTCACTTATAGATTTATAAAACAATATCGATGAAACTCACCTTCGACGATTTCTCCATTAGGAAACACTATGACCACTTTATGCGTCTTACTAGACATATAAATTTTGGGCCTATTCGTGTTGTTTTTTAATTCCGTTATTGGATTAACTGCACTCATTGTGAATTCCTGAATGCAGTCCCAAATGGTTTAAACAAATAGCTTTCACTAGGAAATTCCAAGATTATTGTAAAACATTTTCAAACTCCAATTATCATATCGAGTGGCTTACGACATTGAATTAATCCAGTGTTGATGTTGCACCACAACGAGCGAATAACACTTTTATCGAAACAAAAAACTCTGTCAACTATGCTGTTAAACATATCAATGCTACAATTCAAGTGGTATCCTCCTGCTGTTAAAAGGTAGAATTCATAACAACTCTTACCAGCATTTTGATGAATAGCATTATCCTAGTGCCAATGTTTACATTCGATTTCGGTACATTTGATTATTTTGTTATTCTAAATGGCAAAACCTGCCGAGAAAGGTCTCAAAATCACACATCTGCATTTCCGGTTATTTTTTAAAGATAACACAAAACCATATCCCAGTTACTGAATTTCATAAATTCTGTGAGAATCATGGGATGATGTTTATCATTGGTTTGTGACGACAGTATTAATGTATGACATGTGCTTATGTTTCACTCGATTGCTTATAGCAAATTCAACCACGTTATCTTAGTCAAGAGATCATCCCACTTGGATAGGCAGTGGCTTTGAAGATTGAATGCACGTCATAGTCTCTGATGGAACATGTCAGACATAAACTGGAGCTTCTAGCCGTCTAGCAAATGCTGGAAACACGCTGCTGTGGATTTGTCCTAGAGCATATTACGACAACTCCTTACACCTACAGCCGGTGTAAATTAATTAAAACTAGACGCTATTTTTTTTAACACCCACTCTTGGCAAACACCAGTGGTGGGTTTAGACCGGCTTCCGATCAAAAGTTTCAACACAATGACACTGGGATGTTGTTGGTCTTGAACGATTCCTTACAGTATTTCACCTGGATAGATGTACCGTTCCTTGGAACACACATGGATATGTATATAAGGGGACAATTAACTCCAGTAGAACTTCTGCTGTCACACTCAGTCCACGCACAATTTAATTATTGACAATGCCCCCCTTATCAATTATTTCTTCATGCAGGCTGTATATTCTATTGATGAAATCTCAGGTGGGTCCTTCAAATGCTTATATCTTTGAAACACTTTACACATTCAAATGTCTGATAACAACGATGATAAATACTAATTAAAAATAATGAGCAGTATTACACCTGGATATCTTGAATTACGTTCCATCAGATTGGATCAAAATCTATGCAAAAACTATCATTTAATTACTGATACCTGTAATTTTTCTCAATTGATTTGTTTCAAACAAATATCCTATGGAAGCAGCTACAGTTCACACCTTACACAAATTCACACACACAAAAAAATAAATTTCAATTACAGTTCTTTGAAACTTTTGTTAAACTCTGATCGGTAAATTTCTTGACAGATCTAATGCTAGATGTAGCCTAGTCTCAAATGACGTCCTTTCCATATGATATTCAGCTGCTGAAGCCAAGCATATAACATGATAATATTTTGATATCTCGTAATATGGGACAGTCTTGAGGCCCCTCCAGCCTTAAAATGTAGGCTACAGCTAAATTAAAGATTTTACTGTACCACAACTTGACACAGAAAATTTGAGTTTTTTCTGTCCCTTCAATTCTAAAAGAGTGAACGTTACACTCCAATAACTTTAAGTATTTAAACAGTTGTACTGTACCTAAATTTCTTCTCATTCATATCTCTATAACCAACTGGTAAAAGTTTCAGCTGAAAACAGCTGGCACCTATCAGGATACCGTCTCAACAATAAACAGAAAATTTGATATTTTCACTGTGCATCACTCCCAACATAATATAGGCCAATCTTAATCCCAGTTCCAATAAAAGAAAGATTTTTTTCTTCTTTTCCAGGAGTATAATTCCACAACAAATTGGCACGTGTTTGGTTCAACTTACAGGAAAACATTCAGTGACCGGGGCATTGTTAATAAGGTCTGCACTGACTGTATTTCTTTCTATATTCAGTTTAAGCCTGAAGAAACTGCAAACTCCCAGAGTTGGTATCTCTATCCACTTAACTCTAATAGACGCCTTGATACACTAACCAAGTTTGCCGTCCATCCCATAATACTAATAGACAGAAACAGGTGCTCCTCAGATATGCTAAACTAATATAGGTCATCTAATTGACACTGAATGACCTGCTTCCAAAAGGGAATCTTAACTTGACCTTGGCTGTCCTCAATAGCATCCACTGCCGATTCAATTGCCGGGGAACTGATGATTAATTTTAAAACAAATTCTTTGTTTTGACTTGAGTAATTATCAAAAAATTCAGTCTTTTCGAAAAGTGTTTTCCAAAATCTGAATTCTGATTCACATATTATTTTGTACGTTGTTCGGTTTTTTAAATGTCTTCCTTCTTGAACATTTGTTCTTTTTCAACTATTGAATAATCAACTTTGGATTTTTAATGAATCTTGCCCCATTACGTTACTATATCTCCCCTTGAAATCTTTCTCATCTGTTCATCGTAAACCATGTCATCAAAAACCTTGGAAACACCATAAATAAATCAAAGTAGATTTTCATGCCAAGATTCCAAATTTAATTTACCAATTTGAAATGATATTCTATATTTTTTTTTTTTTATCAGCAGGCATCAAACTGTATGTTCCTGAAATGACGTAAAAGCATAACTCCAGTCGCCAGTTTAAAAGATTGTGCTGTAGATAATCAATTAATGTCTATGAAATTTCTTTATACCCTGATGGATAAAAGAAGGAATTAAGTTTTTTCCACGGTCAACTTTTTGTATATTCCTGCCAACTTAATTGCGTATCACAAAATTACTATGTCATCAAGTGCTTTCTTTCTTAGTGAATTCCGCAATATGCATATATTCCAAGCTGATCAAGATTTTAAATTGTGAATAAGCCAAAGCGGCAATGACAAAACCTGGGTCCTCCTTGAAATCTTTGATGCAGACACACAGTTTTTCCAAAGTTTGTTTCACAATGAATGTCTAGCTTAAAAGTATATTCCCAACTTGAAGGTATGCACTTCAGAATTTATCTTTTCTCCTGTGAAGAATATTGCTAAAACTTTTTTTAAAATTCTTCTATGCCTTGGCACTGTTTCTTCAAAATTTTCTTCCACAAGGAATGCCAATGAATTTCTAATTTAAATAATGTATACTGTTCACCTGTGAATAATATCGCTACAAATGCTCACGGTTATCTAGACAAAGGCATTGGAACTGAGGCTAAGTCGTACAGCTGCCTTTTCAAAGCAATCTCTCAACGTTCCTGTCCACAGATTATTCCAAATGCTAATAGCTATATCCATGTACATGTAGCCTTCTTAATTGCATACATATATGTATATATATCAAGCAATATGCATGCATGTATTTAAGTACATGGTTGTATGGGGGTATAATGATGTACCCTGATCCAATGTGCCTTAGTCTAAAGGTCTTAGAGCATATTTATAAGGTTGCTGTTGGCATATAATTACACGGGGTTATGTGAATGGGGTTGTTGTTGACGCAAGTTCTAAAACATTCACAAAATTCAGCTCTGGTGCTTAATAACTAGCCAACCACACTCAGACAAGCTTGGCTCCACACCAAAACTAGTGATAAACTTTTACCACTTGGCTAAATTCACTCCAAGAATCTCACCAATAACTGTTATTAATGCAGCGTTATAAATTAGAGTTTCCGCTTGGGTCACCACAGTAATATATACTTAATTCTCCCTGTTGTACTGCCCCAAATTAATACTGTACCCAATTCCCTTAGCCTAGTGAAGTGAATGTTGGCTGAAGTCAAATACCTACATTTTGCTTTGGCTGGATATAAAAATATTGCACTTTCCACTCAGGTAAACAAGGTGTTTTGTAAAGATCAAATAATTATCAAATGTGAGTTAAGGGTCTAGCTTTCTTTATTCAGGTAACGCTAGGTTAGTGAAGTGAGAAATATCAAAGGCGGTCAGGAAAGTTGTGAATACTCAGTTGTTATTGAGGCCATTATCAAGTAAGGTGCCTATTCAACGTAAAGAACCCCCAAACACCCAAACACGAGACTCCACCTTTGAGTTGACCTTTCTATTGTCCTCCTAAGCTAGGCTAACCGTATCAATCAATCTGTACCCTTTTATATACCATCAGCTAAACCATAAGTAAATAAGTAAACACACTAATTCGTAGGTAAACAAGTCTGGCTTTCAACTTAGGGAAAAATATTGATAATATGAGGTACAGGTACAAAGCAGATGCACTGGTTTATGAATCCATAGGTTGAAATACATGTACAGCTGCTAGTTCAATTCATGTATGACTTTACCCACTAGGTTGATTCATACATATTATAGCTAGCATGTGAAAAATCCAACGTTGTCAAGCAGCAAGAATATGCAATTTTGTTTTGTCCTTTGTTATCAAGATTTGCCCAATATCCAAGTTGCTACAAGTTAGGAGCCAGAGGTTAGGCTATAAGCTGGGCTTATCATCCGATGATCAGTAAATAGCCGTAGAGGTTTCCTTCACAGTATGAGAGCATTAGCCCGTCTTTAAAAAACATTTGTAGCTTATCAGCCAATGTGTTGAAGATAGGCCAATACAATGTTATCACTAGAACTAGTCTTGACGAATCATAGAGTCATTATTCATGTCAGTTCAGTAGATAATAACAGGGAATGTGTCTAAGCCGAGCAATGCTGATGCTGAATCTTTTGTGTTGAAATTGAAAATATCAAAAACAACATTTAACTCATCTCAGATTGCACATTCAGTACAATAGAATCCTGCTTCCGTATAACGTTGATAACTGACACAAAATAATTTACGGCTTAAATATTCGGCTCACGTTAGAGCAAGTTTTCTATTTCCTGACAGTAGTACTACCGTCTGAATCCTTTTTATTTATGGTTCTAGTCTCTTTGGATCACAACCGGCTTAAGAAGTCTCACAAACGTCTCTGTGTCTTTGAGAGTCGTCAAACAATCCCTGAAGGGTACACGATTGAACCCATGATTAATACGAATTCAAAATATCATACGAATTTATGATAAAGCATGTCGTTGAATAATATTGTACTAAATCTGGACATAAAATACGTGAAACTGTTAATATTTATAAATGAGCTTAATAGCTCGATGCAACATTTTAAATCCAAGTTGTACAGAAATAAATGAATTCAATCAGTTAGAATTTTGTTTGTTTGTCCTTTGATGAATTATTTCATAGTATCTATTCCACCCAAATATATATATTGTTTGACACATTGAGTTTCGTACAAATTACATCAGTGACAGCGTGCCGTTATCAAGTACGTAAGATACAAATAACCTTGACATCAGGATCATTACAATGGCGTTGAAAGATGAAAATAGTCAGTGTATTTGCCGGATCCAGTCATCATTATGACGCTATTATCGAATCATCAGATCTTGAATTATAACGAAATCATAATAAGCTATTTGACACAATGAACTGAAATTAACCTCAATTGAAATCCTAGAAAACATGAACACGAAGCTACCTTGCCTTCACCACAGCTATGACGTCGAGATACTAACAAAATGTCACAAGAATGGCAAGTCATCTTTTGAGACCACAAAACATAATCAGTAGTCGGAATATATCTACAGGTGATCTACATGTAGCAATCTTTCACATCACAACCTTCAGTCCATGATAACATGCACGGAAACAATAGGGTAAAATCCTATTCGGTAATACAGCATGTGAGTTTTTCCAGACGAGATATCCAATATTGTCAAGCGTGGTGTAGTGTTGTTGGAACTCCAGACAAGATCTCTGATTTGTAACGGAGCCTGGGACAAGCCCTATAAAGTAGCCCCAAGGGTTAACGGCAATTTGGATGTGGAGATTTTGCCCACTGCCTCACCATATGCCAAAGAGAAGCCAGGAGCTGTAAGTGCTAGACTCCCTTGGTTGTTTTCCTAAAGCTAACGACTTGGTCAGTGAGCCAGTGGCTTCCCCCTGAATAAGATTCTGCCAGTACCACCATAGCTATTTCAACCTAGGAGCTCATGTGTGTGACAGGCCACTGGACTAGGCAGCACGGATGGGGATTCTGTATCCCTGGCTGCTTCCCTTACACAGAACACGAGTCTTCAACACAGAGACTGCAGGATATGTCCATGTACAGCTTAAACCAGAGTAAAACTCAGCAATCCTCCTCCACTATTACTATAGAATATTGAACTAATGTTATACTACAGCTCTACTATACAGCTATAGACAGGTCCCATCATTTCAATACAGATCACTGTGACTCCTGTCTCTTTGCTTCCAGTCACCAACAGGGGCCCATCACAGCTATCAAAAGCTTGTCAACCAGAGGCATCCATCAGCTGGCTATGCCTACACACCATGTGCCTAATGACATTCGCCCATTAACGGAGTAGCTCTAGCATCTACCTCTGATGGAATGTTTTGGCCAAGATATAGTACTATCCATCTCTATACTTACAAGCTGTCCTATATAGACCATTATAGCTGTCACCAATAAGTTCCAGTAGCAGGCAGGGTGTTTAATGGTTCTGTCATCTACTAGAGTTTATAGGTCATGATGGATGGGCTTCATAAGGTAGAGCAGCAGTTTAACCCTCAAAGGCTTTCGTTTGGTTATTTGATTAGGGTTTTAGGCCAAATTTCACATCATTTCTCTAATTTAACAGCCTCATGGGTTAAGTTTTTTTGTTTGATCAGGGTTTAAGACCATATTTCCCATCATTTTTCTAATTTAACAGAGTGCCAGCCTCATTTTGGTTAGGCTTGTTTGTTTGAGTGGGGTTTTAGGCCAAATTTCACATCATTTCTCTAATTTAACAGTGTACCAGCCTCATTGGTTAGGCTTGTTTGTTTGAGTGGGGTTTTAGGCCAAATTTCACATCATTTCTCTAATTTAACAGTGTGCCAGCCTAATGGGTTAAGTTTATTTGTTTGGGGTTTAACGTTGTACTTAAGATCATTTCACTCATAGGATGGTGTGCTACATGTAACATAATGGGTGAAGGAAACCACCTTTGACACCACTGGCAACAAACAAAGACAGGACAGTATAGTCACATGACACAATACAAAAACACCACAAAAAGAGAGGCATCATGTTTTCCCTTTGCCCCTGAGAGCACCAGGGGCAACAGACACAAAGCTTTCTCCCAACCCTCCAGTGCTCAGAAAAGACACAATAAATGGGTTAGTGGATGTTCAACATCAAACTCAAAGTCATTTCACTTAAATAACCCTAAATCACCTCAGATTCTTCCAAAAAATTACTGTTTTGGAAACTATTTAATAGACTTGTAAATTGTCTCGGAGAGGAAGACCATGAATTTTTCAATTGGAAAACATAAATATTTCGCAGAAAACATAAATGTTTTTGATTACATGCATACATAGACCTACAAACTAGTTCTGTTTTAACATCAGTAAACAACATGTGTCCCTACAGTAAAATGAACCTTGATAATTCTGATCATTATTGTACCATAATTTTTTTTTTATTCACATGGAAACATTAACATTAGTCATTGCAAAGGTCAGGCTGCGGCAAATGTTAATTAAAGTACTTTTGGGAGGAGAGCCACAGATGGGGGATTCGCTCAGTAATTATACAGTACACCAGGATTTACCCTCCTTATTTGTGTTCACAGGCTGGACATTGTCTGCTCAGAGTGTGTGTCTCCTAAAATACCTAGATTCATTGATTGATTGGTGTTTAATGTCGTACTCAAGGATATTCCACTTATATGACGATGGATTGTCTACTTCACAGTGTACGTAGCGTTATTACGGTGGAAAATCGAGAGGAAACCTTGTAAAAACCACCCCGGTGATTGTCCAAAATACATATACCTAGATTGATTGATTGGTAGTTTAAGCCGTGCTTAAGGGTGTTTCGCATATTCGACGGCGGTGTATTCCAACAATAATTTACACTAGCACAACCAAGATAAGAAGCATTTAAAAAATATTGGAAAGTTAATTTTTCTCCAGTGCTAAGTAAAGAAAGCATTGCAACTTACAAACAAATGTTTGTTTGTTTGATTGGTGTTTAACGTCGTAATCAAGGTTATTTCACTTATATGACGAAGGATTGTCCACTTCACACTGTACAGCCTTATTACGGTGGAAAACTGGGAGGACACCTCGTAAAAATCACCCCCGTGATTGCAGGAGCCACATCATGTGACACTCATAAACCTGATGGGCGACTCGAACCTGTGAACGGTAAATCGAAGCAGGTTCAGCTTAGGAAGTGCATGTGCTACCACTGAGCCACGGCAAAGGGGCAAAATACCTAGATGTGTGTTCGATAGTTGCTCTCGAAAGGGACTTATATAAATCCATGTTATGCCATATGTAAGACAATGTCACTCATATGCCAGCGTGTCAGCTATATGAGTAAAGGAATTACACCAACCAACATATTGTGAGTGAAATGACCTTAAGTACAAATCTCATCCCAACATTCATGACAACCCTTATGATACGTTTTTAATAACATCACACAATTCTATTTTTTGTTAAATTGCAAACATTTGCAGAAGGCAAAAAAAATTCATCCATTAAGAAACTGAATTGTAATTTGGATAAGTTTTCGAGTAATACTCTCCATTATTTCAATCATATCACCCCCTTGCCGATTCAATGGATATAGAAACAACTCAATATCCGGAACAAGGATTTCACACCGTTCTTTAGGTTATGTCACTTACATGACGGCAAGCCAGCTCAAAGGGCTATGTAAATCCCCCACAATGCCACAGGAAACATAACAAAAAAAAAGAAGAAAAAAAACACAACAAGAAATGTCAAATGCAGATGGGGCATTGAGACAAAATGAACTAATATAAATTGTAAGAGGCCACAAAGGAATCACATATCTCTTGTCATTTATCTCTGAGAGCACCAGGGCAACAGTCACTAACAAGCAAAAACAATGAGACAATACTGCTAAAGGTGCATTGAGACAAAATGAGCTAATTTAAATTGCAAGGGGCCACAAAGGAATCACATAGCTCTTGTCATTTAGCTCACAGAACAGCAGGCCAGTGAGAATTTTCAATCTCCAAAGACTTCCCCATTCAGCTTAAACCACAGAGACCATTAACCCATGCTCTGTATTGAAGACACAGCTAGCTTATAAATAACTGAACAGCATGGCATCTATGGTCAGAAGTACATAGCCAATGTGATCAACAATCATAAAATCTTGACCAGTGATAGGGGTCTTTAGCCACCTGCTTCTACAAATCAATGGGATTATAGGAAATACTCTAAAAATATAATCACAAATTTTACAATATTTTTTATAAATGCTGAAAAAGAAAAGGCCTCTAGTACTGAGGATGTACATGTAGCTGAATATTGGGCTTATTTCTTCCCCTCTTTATTAATTATTTGAGCATTCTACTGACAAACGGATACACGCCTTCCTACCGTACTGAGAAGAAATTTATGTGTAAAAATTAGTTTTTCAGGCGTATTATCTTACCATTTTGTGTATTTTTGGCCATAGTACAGAATATTCATTTATATGTGTATTTTGATGGCCTTTTGATGTCTTTTACATAAATTATGTGTACAAAATACCCCAGAATACACTGGATAGGCAGGTCTACACAGAGTCCCGTTGCTGCCTGATACAATAACATGATTTTGTTACAGCCTTGATTTTAGCCCGGCGACATCTTGCATCCTCTCACCAACTTTCTGTTTGATTTTTTGAAATATGAAAGTAATGCATACACAATACATGAATGAGGTTTTCTTATGTCCTTGTTAATTTATATGCCAGAAATTCACAAATTTGTACATGATTTAACTAAATGAGTGGGCGCATTCATTGGAAGACACAGAAATAAATCTATTGGTATTCAAAGGTCAAGTGAACCTTGGTGTACGTGAGGGATGACAGTTGTCAAACGAAATTTTGTTTGAGTTCAAGGGTATTTAACTCTGAACTATTGAATTTTGGCCCATACTTTTAGCTCAGATGAAGGATTATACATGTACAACCCTGGGAAAAGTAATAATATATAGATTTTATTCAATTTTAATTGTTTTTATTTCTGTATAACCTTCCGCCAATTTTTTTTGTGGCAAGAAAAACATATCAATTTTTTAACATGGATGGCTTCTCAGCTATGTCGACAAGGGTAATGGCAATATGATAAATAAGTGGACAGAGCTGATTTTCTCAGCTACAAGGATAGATTTGTTTGATTGATTGGGGTTTAACAACATACTCAAGGGTATTTCACTTTTATGATGATACAAGGATAGAACCTGCACTGCTTGGGTGGTTGGTACATGTAGGTTTGCTTGTCTGATAGGGGTTACTCAAAGTCTTGTTGTACCTTTATTAAATTTGGTGGGGAACTGGGACTTGGGAAGTTGAAAAAAAAAACACCCTAAACAACACAAGACTGGACAAAGACAGGACTGTACGTCAAAGACCTAGGCAACAGGAAGCCCCCCCC